>NJRQ01001450.1:16213-28934 GCA_003063805.1 Aphaenogaster ashmeadi
ACTCCACTTTCCACCTTCCACTTTCCATCTCCATCAAAGATATTATACCCCCAAAATAATGTAATATTTTTAAGGAATAAGAGCTTATATATATTATTTGAGAGATAGTATCGTGTTGCGCGTATTTGTATTGTACTGAAAATTAATCTCGTTGTCAGATGTGATCTCCCGATACAGCATGCATAAGAATGTAGAACGTTCTTTTTATTTTAGCGAATCTATGAATTCATTGACTTCGTGGCCAGTCTCTCTCAGCAGAAATGCACCCTGAGGAGTTTCCGCGCGCATTGAAATTCTAGGAGATACGTACGCTTTGCCGTTCCACGGCATTCGAGCGGAATATATCGAAATCCGACGCGCCATACGCGCACCGACGCCTCGTGTAACGCGACATGTATTCCTCGCGGGCGGAAAAAAGTCAAAGACAATCGGTTAATGCCGGTTACAACCGGCTTGACCTGGTTTCCCACTCGCGCTGCCTCTGGCTAGACAGGAACTCATGTGTGTCCCCGCTCTGGAATCCGATACAAACCCTAACTTCGCGCGCGTAACCCGCGGCGATGCTCGATTGTTGTAATCCCAGAATCGCCTCATGAATTTTACATCAAGGCGACGAACTATTATCAAATTCCAATAGACAATTGGCATTCTCGGAGGTTAACGGGATTGTGCGGTACGATGCCGACGCGGGGTTGAGGGGTAGCTGCGAAGGTTTTGGGGGACGTGCCGCGTGCACAGAGAAGCATCCCTGTAGATGCGGGCGATCGTCTCTGAGGAGTTTAAGGATAGGGGCGATTTTCCTCTCCCCCTTTCCTGTCTATCGGCCTTTCCCCTGACCATCCCTTCGACGGTAGGGAAGCGACCTTAAGCAGCCGTAGTGGAGAGAGGTAACATGTACCGCTTCGATAATCGATGTAGCGTGCATCCACCTGAGTCCAATGCCTGCCATCCAGTCGACCCGAGAGAAATTTCTATTTCGAGATATCGGCGTGCCGTCGCAGCGAGGCCGTGCATTGTGCCGAGAAACGGCATAACCGCGGGCACGATGAAATTCTAATCGAGACGTGTGACTCGGCGAACTCATTTTGCGAGAACTTTTTGAAGGGCAACGGCGACAGGCGAACGCGCGCTATTTCGACGGCGATATATTGCTGGAGGAATGACCTTACGGCAAAAATGTAGTAAAGAAATTTAAAAGTTTAAGAATATACAAAGTAGAATTGATTGTATTAGATCCGATAAATAATATCGTATTTATTTTGTTTATATTTGGCGCGTTCGTATTTTACTATCGAAATGAATTGGCTTTAAAGTAATAAGCAGATAGTGGAACAAAGTGGTGATTACATTTTGCATTATATTAAATTAACACGTTGATTGCCGAATACGAAGTTAACTCGTAATTGACGATCTATAAATGAACGTTAGCCTCTCTCCGATTCGATTTTTTTGGAAGAGGAAACAAAATTTTGTTTTGTAAATTTCAGATGAAAAATAAATATAATAAAGTAGTATATTAAAATATAACTGATATAAAAATGGCATCGGGAACAAAGTTATCTAATTGTACAGTGGCAGTTAACGTGTTAACATAAATTTTGTTTTTCAAAATTTTGTTAAAAATACGACATTAACTTATATCGAACGACCTAGTATCTAGAATTCAATAAATTTTATAAGACGCTTCCAAACGAATTTGAGAAACTTGGTTTTTACTTTTAATTTCAGATATTTGACATTATTGACGTAATTAATGGATTAAAAACAATCCGTAAATTGCACTAAGAAAAAAGTACTTAAAAATTTATTTCTGTGAAATAAGATTTATTTAAATACGGCGAAATGAAATTTTATTTCTAGCAAATGAACCATCTAATGTATCATAGCTAAATTTAGCTATGATGACAGAATATACATTTCTGTGTGAAATATATTTAATTTTTCTCATTAGATGGTTCATTTTCTAGAAATAAAATTTCATTTCGCCATATTTAAATAAATCTTATTTCATAGAAATAAATTTTTAAGTACTTTTTTCTTAGTGCGTAAACAATTCATAGAGATATGATATCAACGTAATTAATGTATCTGAATTGTTTACGGTTTACTAGAGATCCTCTAATAGAGAGATGTGCCATCTGATCATGTGACCCCAGCTTTCCGTGATTGGCTGGCATAAAATTTCCATTGCGACGCCAATGCGCAGAACAGATGCGACATATTTCTCAGACGAAGATGGAAGTAATTGGCGTCGCAATGGAAAATCAGCAAATTTATGCCACACGGAAAAAAAAAATTTAACTTGACTAAATTTTTCAACTAAATAAAATTTATTTAGTTCAAGTATTTATTTATTTAACTTAAACATATAATATATTACGTGTTTAAATTAAATAAATAAATGTTTAAGTTAAATAAATAAATACTTGAACTGAATAAATTTTATTTAGTTGAAAAATTTAGTCAAGTTAACAAATATTTTTTTTCCGTGCAGCCAATCACGGAAAGCTGGTCACATGACCAGTTGGCGCATCTCTCTACTAGAGGATCTCTATATGGTTTACGGATTGTTTTTAAAACAAAATTCAATATTTTTATCTTCTGACATTTATTTGATTGAAAGTATACGTTTAACGAGGTGAATTTACGGCTTTATACAGATAGGCGATCTCTATAAATACTTTGCTGTCTTTGAAATAAGTCCAACAAACTCGCTGCGATGCAATCTTATTCTTCGTAATATTTCCGGCGAGTTAATCAATCAAGTTATCTGAGAACAATATTGATGGAGGGTTCGCCGATATGCAACGTTTTCCGACCGACGCGAAATATTTTACACTACTTGGCTGAGTGAGTTTACGATACAAATTACGAATGCCTCGCGCTCGAGATAGTAGGCAGGTCGTATCCGGCAAGTACATACTTCAGACGGCAACTGAAAGTGTTCGCTGCGGTAGCTTCCCCTTTAACTTTTCTTTTTTGCTGCCGTCCGATTTCACCGACACGCGGAAACTCTTCTTTTTCCTCCCGTCTCTATCTCTCTCTCCCTTATTCATACCTACTATTTTAAATTTCTGAGTGAGCTTGCCAACGAAACAAGATTGTCTAAATCAAAGTGACTCGAGAAGTCAGCGCCTGCGGCGGATGGTCCTTTCATCAGCTTTGTAACCAATGAGCTAAGGAAAACATGAGTCTCACTCTTCGCGCGTACTTTTTGCTATTCACAAACGTCGCGAAAATACGTTCGTCAACGTATTTCAAGTTTATTCTTAACTGCCTCGTATTTATGACAGAAAGAATCAGTCTGTTAATCATCCTCTTTTATTTTAATGTCGGTGAGTAGACCGAGAGATATTCCTTTCTTTCATATTGCGATATAAAAATCTTTGAGCAAGCATTAATACAATTCTCTACTACCTGCTGATTATCCGGGGAATGAAAGAAAAAGAAAACAGGAACAAGCCACGCTTTTCTTTTCTTCTATATTTTTATAAAATACTTTTACATTCCGCACAATGAACTGAATCAATTTGTGCGTTTACGTGATAACGTATTTCAATCATCACGTAAAAGCGTTCATCGTGCAACATTTGCGTAACGTCGCAGAGTAACGTGACTCCGTATCGACCTTCCGTTATCTTGGGAGCACGTTGGACGTTGTTTTTGATCTATCTTTAATGATACTCGCGACTCAAATGTGTCGTGCCTCTCCTCATCGTCCATTCACGATCGCCGGCAAGAGCGACTTGCCACGATCGATGGCTTTAAGCCGAGAAAAACGAGCCGCGCGGGACGATTACCTCAGGCATGCCTGTTGCGGAAGCGAGCCACCGGTAACTGCCTCGAAACACGAGAAAACCGTAGGAAACTCGGCAATAACTGCGCGAGGAAAATCAACGATGCTATCAGACGGTGATAAAAGCACACGCGTACACGAGACAACGTATGATCTATATTCAAGACAAATGATCCTAAATTACGACGTTGGAAGATATCGATATCATACAATATTAACAGCGTTATTCAATTACGGATTGCGTGAACAATACGAGAATCTAGTCGTTAACCCATTTTACTCTAGATGAAACTTTAAGATACGGTAAAAAATGGATCCCGTGCCGCAGAATTAAACAGCGTACACGGAAAGAACGGTTTTGCTGAAGTATCTAAAAATTTAGCCAGATACAGATCTGAAAATAATTATGTTGGATCCATCCAAAACAATTAAGTAGGACATTGAAGCATAATGACAATGCTGCAAAAAGTTTTGACATCCTAGCAAACAGGTTGAGCATCCTACATAATTATTTTGGATAGTCCAATATAATTATTTTCTGATCTGTATCTGATTAAATTTTTTTATACTTCAGCAAAATCGTTCTTTCCGTGTACGTAACGTCCAAGTTACTCCGAACGCATGCTAAATCTCACGTGTCGCCTTCTCACTAAACCGGAAGTTTCGTGGCAACTGACCACGCCTCGTCAAGGAACTTGCGCGGGAAGAGAGACTTCATCACGGGAAACCTGACAGTTGCTATTTGGGCAAAACGCACGAACGATTGTCCAACGCGTTTGAAACTCGGATTGCTTGCGACTTACAGAATTAGAGAAGAGAGATGTGGTCGGCGAGGTGCGGAGGCCAAAGCTGTTTAGTTAGGCTGAGAAACAGATTTGTAGGATCGGGAATTTTTGGCATCCGTTCAGGTACACAAAACCCCTACGTGGACAAATACACGTACGTAGGCTGTGTGGAGGCGCGAGTCTGCCTTTACCCGGCCGCGGAAGTAACGTACGATTCGCTCGTACGTTTTCCGCACATGTTGAGGCGAGTATATTTTAGCCGCGGCGGTGCCGGTGGCGCGCGCAGAGAAACGCGGGATACCTCGCTACTGGAAGCCTTCCAAACGGTACGAAAAACTAAAACGGTTCGCAAAGTCGGCAGAAATATGGCAACCGTATAGCCCCGGTCTCGTATATCAAATATTACTGCGAGATACCGGTATCGCGATACCCTTGCGGCGCGCACTCTTTCGCAACGCAGCACGCAGCGCGCTTTGCTTTACCTTGCGCGAGCTGATTGTGAGTCCGTTGAGCACGTTGAGGGCCCTGCGATAACGCACGTTTCCAAATCCGCGACGCAAAGACGGACGTCGCAGCGTAATGCCGCGTGAATGTCGAGCTCGGCCGTGATATGATAATCCGAGAAAATGTAGTCGCGATTTTTTTCAGGCTAAATCCCTATTTTATCCCTAAGCTCGCCATCAAAAAAGAAACGTTGTCTTTTGCAATTTAAAGAAGAGAGCGCCACACACGCATACATATTGAATATTATTTAATGTTTTTGCTACCCTATAAAAGAGGGAATACAGTAAAAACGAAGGTTCTATTGATAGATATCCATAAAGCATTAACTTGTTGCGTACGTAAGGTAGAGAAAATGTATGAGTGTATCTTATCTCTCTTTTAAAAGAGGAAAGAGAGGAAAAATTGTGAAATTGACTATAATAGAATAGAGGAAGTTTCGGGTGCATTGAACCATTAGGGAGCACGTGGAAAATGTACTTTTTGAGGACCGTTGAACAGCTGAAATGGTATCGAAGAACGAGGACAGAAGATTTTCACAGACTCCATTTACGCAATGGATGTCCAAGAGGTCAGCTGTGTCTACGGCGACGATTGAAGATTATAGAGGGTAAGATGTCTTCTGCAAGTTGGGATTGAAGTAGGGCGACCCTGGCCATAGTCAGCAGATTCTCGGTAGATCTTCAAAGTTCTGATGGGGCTCTTCCGCGATAATGATACGCGTGTGACTAGAATAATTAAGCAGAAACTTGCTCGTGTCACCAAGTAATAAGGCAGACCCATGTGTGCGCTTAAAAATTATAATGACATTTCGAGCATAAGTGTAAAACTGAAGCTATTAATTTTGTATACTGGACTTAGTTGCCGTAAGGATTTAAATACAAAATGCTTATAGAGTTCTAATATTTGCGTAATAATATACTATATTGTTATATATAAAATAAATAGAAGTAACAATATATCAAGCAATAATTAGAAAAATTTAGATTATTTATAGTAATTAGTAACTCCGAGTTAATTAATCTCTTACATTGATTTTTTTATGATTGCAAAAGTTCGTTATTATGCGTTGCCTGGTCTTTCTTCTTTATATAACGCTGTGTACGATTATATATAGAGTACATCGATGCTCTAAAGCTTATTTATGTATCGTGACCGAATACGGTGTATCGATTATGAGATTGGCTCCCAAATATTCGGGACACGGAATGAAAATTAAAGGACGTCACGAAGATATATTATCGTAGTAATGTACAGCTCGTAATTGCACAAAATGAATTTTATAGAATACCGCAATATTGACAATATTCGAAGAGCGAGAGACTAACGAAATATCTGTGTCTATAATAAGGCGTACATATAAAAATCAATACTTTAATATATCTTAATATATATTGCACTATTAAATTGAAATAGTTGTGTAGAATAAATAACGAGCAATGACAATGATGCGAGATATATATTTCAAAATAACAGTATTTTTCTAACAATAATCTTACGCTTTTGTACTATTTCCAGTAAACTGTTGGAATTATCTTTAGCCACATGATAATGTGCATAATACAAACTTCATGAAGCATTCAAGCAATTTACATTTGGGAGTCCGTTCTCCGCTTTGAATTAACTGAGATATATACGTATATAGCGACTAAACATTTGAAACTATTTAGAAATTTTGGACAGGAATAGTTATGTGCTAACCGTGTAATTCAATGAGGAAAATTAGAGACGTACGATATGCGAAGAAGGATAATAGTAAAGGATAATATTAAAAATAATTTGTTAAATATAAATCTATAATCTCCAATTCATGTAACATATGAAAATTTACATAAAAGGTCTTGAAATTCTTTACGTAAATTTTTACAAGATATATTTATTTTAATTCTATAATAAATAACACAATAATTATAAAAATAAATTCTATTCTTTTCAGCGTAAAATTGCGTTAATATTTATGTCACCATTTATTTTCTGGATGTCGAACCGCCTTTGACTACGTTCAGAATTTATTTATTTATTAAATTCACATTCGTTTTAACAATATTTTTGTTAAAGCGAACGTGGATTTAATCTCAAAATTATATTAATCAATTTGCATTCAACAAATACTTTTTAACATTTTGTTTTTTTCTTGCCCATCGTGCTATATATATATTTTTATTTTACTTGCCCTGCAAGAATATATATGATACACAACAATCCAAAAATTGCGCCTGCTTTTTCATAGCTAAACAGTATTTATCGGTTTTTCTACATTAGAACGATATAGCGCAACAAAATTTTGCTATCGTTTCCCTTTGGTGTATCAAAAATGTATCACTTGTTTTTCGTAAACACGGGCCCCAGGCTTTTATCCGATGGTATCCTAACTGAGTTCAAACTGATTATAATGAAAATTGAAGCTGCTATTGTGGCGCGGCCCAGATTCCGGCATGTTCCCGGAAAATTGAATTGTACGGCAGAGAACTGTCCGGGGAGAGAAGCGTGCGGAATCCTCCGTGGAAAACAGCTAGGTGGGACTAATTTTCAATTTAATTCATCAGAATGACCGGCCGTGCGTTTGTTTCTGCGCTCAGCAGATTGCGGCATTATCGCCGACACTCTCGAAGTGGTAAACTGTCTCCTGTTACTTGAAGGATTACGTTTGCAAGAGATTGGGATATAGGCGAACCATTGAAGTAAAAGCACAAGGCGTTGCTGGGCTATTTGCATGAGCAGATCTTACTTCTGACTAAATGTTAATTGCATGTCAGTCGTTACACCTTACGTAAGCAAGATTAGCTCTCATGTTTAAAATGGCGATTTGCTTGAGAATGCGTTCTGTCTTTTTTTTTGCTTGCTTTTCCCTTTTTATTGAGCCCTCGTTTCTACCCTCCATATTAGTTGCTTTATGCAGAACTGGATATTGAATATGGAAATTCGCAGCGTTCAGAATCAGAATTACGTGTGAGGTAATAACATAGTAATGACGTCAGAGTAGACGGTAGAAAATTACGCCCGTAGATAAAGAAGAAAGTATTAATAAACTGACAGTGTAATCTACATAAGTAACTACGCATTTCTTAACGCGTTGAAATACGTGCGCTGTATGAACTCCCGCGATACTCGAGAAATTCAAGTAGTAATTTGTTACGACTGTGGAGACGTATTTTGATCAAGTTACCTTTGTTATCACCTCACTGTTCCATTGGTCAATGGCATCCAAGAGGAGTGACTTTAGCCGCATCTGCATACGGCATAAATCACAACCCTCGGTACTCGGAATGCACGGTGGACGTGCATAATCGTGAGACAGGATGTATTTGCGTTACATGCGGCACGCCACTAATCGCTTAATACAATAATATGATTTCGCGTTCGTAGCTCCCTATCAAGATAAATATATACATGTTTATATATAAGATGTACATTCGCACACGTAGTCACGTGCGATGTTAATTACGCGCACTGCGCCAGCATGACTAGGCGATATTGTTTCAACGTACGACGTCCTCCGCAAAAATCATTGAATACGGACGCGTTAAAACAGCAGGCAAGATTATCAAAGCGACAGGATTTCCATACAATCTTGTCACGAACCTGTGAGATCGTACAGTGTTATTCTAGAAGCTTATATTTTCTCTATACAGTCAGAATTAAAAGCTATTTCTCTGCCAAATAATTTGCATCTCGTCAGGATCTCGTCACTCACGCAAAGCACATTTATTAAAAATATCGTGATTTTATTTTATTATTTAACAGATAATTTAAATATTTGAGAATTTGAATAATTTATATTTGATTGCTCGACCTGAGAGACTCAGATATTCTCGATACTCGATATTCATTGATTTTAGATGACATATCTCTCGCGGAAAGGATCACTCGAGTTCGCAGTTTCTATTTTAGCTTCGGCCAAAACTGGCAGCTGTCAAATCACGAAAAGTGCATATTCCGTAAAGCTTCGATGCAATTCCGACGGAAACAAGTTTAAAGGCGATAATAACTAATATTTTTTTACGCGAGTCATGCATCCGTGGTCAATGTGGGAAGTTGAAAATCGATACTTCATACTGAATACTTCGTGCGCATACGCATATATATATATATACATATATATATTAAATTTTGTTCGAGTATATCGCGCGATGTGACATTCAATGCAAAATGGTGACGTGTATTACGCCCGCGATACCGCACAACATGTCAACAAGCATGTAATATGGCGACCGTACTTTCCGAGTGTCAGTCTCTGCGAAATGAGACGACATCCTCGCCCTCCTTGCGCTAAAATATTATAATTCAAACGGTTGTGTGTCTGATTGCTACAGATCTCGTCGCGCGGCGTTTCACATGTACGGAAAATTATCTCGCGGAGATAATGTGTATTCGAAGACGCTCGAAAGCCCGCACGGCTGATGCGTATTCCGTTTCCATGCGCGTGTAACTGATAAGTATTAATCATCACGTAGACACCGTATCGGTATGCGAAGACACAGCTCGACATAGATTTGCTCTACGCTAACTCTCTCACGCAAACAGATCCATCGAGCATCCTTACCCTAAATCCGCATACGAAGTTTGGGCGCATGGCTAATTGTTTACTATTTGCACAGTGTCTGAGCAAGCTAGGGGTGGCAGTTTCGCTGGCCGCAAACCGGGTCTTCCAGAGTTCCGCCATTGGGATACGTCTGCAATTTATTCGATGGATAGTATTCATTTCTCTCAACATGTACTTAAAAATAATGTTTGATCTGCTTTGGTACTTTGAACGGCGTTTCATATTTATTGCATACTGTATTTAATATGTATATGTGTATTGCATAAATACATGTATAAACATATTCAACAAAACTACTTGAAGGAAACTGCATAAGATAAGATTCAGTGATAAATAACACAAGTATATCTAATGATAGTAGAAAGATAATTTAAGAAATGTTAGCTATTGATATTATTGAAAATCTTGTCTTCATTTGATATATAATAAAAGAACGTATACTCTTCTAAATAAAGAAGAGAACAATTTCATCGGTATTCGTAATTTTATACGTTCTTTTTTTAATTTCCCAATTTTAATGGAAACGATACTCCTCGCATTAACGTTCTTCAATATTTCCATATTTTTTCGATTTTACGATCTCTCTAATATCCGGGTCAATTTGAATATCGCCATTCAAAGCGTCGGTAAGTGGCAGCCGGCTCGATTGAATGAACGATCCTTGAATAAATAATGAAAATTTACTATTTCTATCCACCGACCGTTATTCTGTCGGTCTTGGAAATTTGCAGAAACAATTTTCAGCGAAGATTAGGTCGAGCGAAATCTCGAAAACCTGGACTCTCCGCCAGACACGGAGTACGATAGGATAATTTTACCGGAGGGCTATGCAGCTAGAATCCCATAGCAAGGAGGTTTAACTGTACCATCGTATGGACGCCTTGATAATCTAGCTGCACCTACCTCTTAATAGTACGCCGTCCAAAGTTACCAAGGATTTCTACAGTCTTCGTCGGATCCCAGTAGTATACACGCTACGTACTTAATCCAGGATGGACTCTCGGATAATTATAAAGTTGAAACAAGGATAGAAAAACGACAGAAAAAATCTTCAAAGGAGAAATTTTGAATCGGGTTAAGACTTTTCTTGACATAATAATTATAACAACATTAATGAGTAAAAATTGCATTCAAATAAAATGCAGATTGTAAAACATCAGTTATATTCATCATAAATTTTATAATTTTTACTGCTATTCTCGTATTGTATTGAGAATTGTTGTGTACGCGTGACGCAATTACTTTATTATATTTTTATTAACAATTTTTACGTTTAATGCATAGATAAATTACCAGCATTAAGTCTTTTCTTATCTATACAGAGGATCGAACTCCCTGTAGCGATTATCTTTTCATGGCTCACATCTAGACAAAAGATGGATAGGGCTCAGAATAGAAAAGAGTATAACCTTGCGGTCCCTGTGCAATGGCGGGTATCTATACGTCTGTCTTTTTTGCTCTCAATCCACGAGGGAAGAAATAAATCCTGGCGCGAATCGCTCATCTGGAAACTGAGGGGCAAAGACAGGGGAGGAAGTGCTATTGTTCGCGCGTGGATGACAGTCCCGAAAATAAAAATCCGCCCGCGGTGCTCCATCCAATATCGGAAGAATGCCTTTGAAAGGAGAAAAATGTCGTAACGGACATTCAAACGCTAAACGGGGGCGTCTAAATTTAATTATTTAATAGATAGACTTTAATAAATTTTATCTATCATTTTCAAATACATGTATTAAATGTAGCAGAAAAGTCTTTAATTAAAATTTCGACAGGTGCCTTTCCATTATATATATATAGCCAATCGTTCATTTATACATAGTTAAGTATCTACAGATTTGGACACATTGCTGTTCAGTCGCCAGAATTCAATATTTTGTGAGAATATGTAATAAATAACGAGATAGCTTGTATATCCCGCACATATCATGAACAATTTTGTGATAAAATTCCTTTGACGATATAAAATATTCGTGCTAATTAAATTATTATCTTTGCAATAAACCGTGGATGATATCAATAGCATCGATTATATTAACTTCGTATGCACACGTTTCATAAATAACGAAATATGTATCCAATCAGAACTCCGGCGCTATTTTTTTATATGGGTGGCGACTTATCGCCGCATGCTAAACTTGCTTCATTAAGACTTTCAGAAGAAACCGCCGAGTACGCCGGATTAATTATGCGCGTCACTGAATCGAGAGCCGAAGTTTACCGGCTGATGAATAAGTCGATGGCGGCGAGGCAATTATCATTAACCGTCGTATTTTAATACAGCCGCAAATTCGGTTCCGGCACGTTTTACGTCCGGGACTTTATCGGGACGTGGCGAATAGTCGCAGACAGAGACTCTGGGTAAGATACTCCCAACGATCGTTCGGCTCGCAGGCCGTGAGGAGCATCTCGCGCCGCAGCAGTTTTAATATGCTAAGTGCCTGATAGCCCATAACCGTAATGTTAAAACTTCGTGACTTCTTATTGCGAGGATATGCGCTCCTGTATCGATTCGGTATGGTAACGCATACGCGCCCTCACGTATCGGGTTCGCGTCGCGCTCGCAAACTCGAAGCTTGAAAGCTCGCGCAGGCGACCCAGTTGGAAAACGTTAAGCGCGCCTACCCCGCGCGGACTCTCCTGCCGCATTTATTACCGCGCATCGGGCCGCACTTTTCGTTTTCCGGGGGAAAACTTTCCGCCGTTACCCGGTGTCCCAAATAGCGAGCCGAGAGTACAGCGATTCGACGGGACGCGCATCCGTGGGAGTTCGCTGCCTGGGGCGCAGCGGCGTGGGAGAGCCCTTAAATTTCCACCGACGGAAAAGTCGATATTGTTTCCGGCGCCGCTACATACGCAGCCATAAATTCAAAATAGATGCCGGATGTTGAGGGCACTTTCAGACATTGTGCTCCATATGGTCGCTGTCACGACCGTGCTGCGGAGTTTCGCGGCTGGAATTTCGTTGCCAAGTTTCGACCGAATGATCTCCATAGCTATACAAGTACATTTAAGTGTCACGCTTACCTATCTATGAAACGAGTGATCGAGCATAGGTTTTCATAACATTTTAGCAGCACTTTAACCCTTGTGTGCGCA
>NJRQ01001451.1:0-10200 GCA_003063805.1 Aphaenogaster ashmeadi
ACACTTTCCGTAATACGTAAACGTAAGGTTTCGACCAATCGCGTTACTCGATTCGGCCGTCCGTAACAGAATCGAGCAACGCGATTGGTCGAAACCTTACGTTTACGTATTACGGAAAGTGTGTGTTTAGGCCTTAAGAGTAGGAGTAGGAAATAAAATAAATTTAATTCGCTCATGCCCTTACTCCAGCGCCTATGTTCTCTTACTTTTACTTCTTAATCCACGCTTACTCCACGTATTGTAGACGACGCTTAATGTTAACTAGTCGATGACGGTTCCGGTCTGTGGAGTTGAAGTTGACGGCGTAACTGGACGGGGTCGCTCTTCTCGCGCATGTGCGCCAAGAAAGAGCGGTCCTTCTGGCTCCCGCTGCTCCGATAACAATATAGGATGGGTCCGAGCCGTCCGAGCTCGCAGATGCCCAGTCGACGACTGATCGTACGTTCGTGCGAGTGTGTCGCTCGGCCTGTCGTTGTGTCGTCGTTGACGGAATACACCTCGGCGTCGTGGGAGTTTATCGTTCGCGGTGAAACGCATCAGCGGTGAACCTTACGGCGGTGAATCTCGCTCGTGGTCCGCGATTACCGGACATTACCGCGGTATCGGTATCGGTGGGAGTATCATCGAGAACGCGAACACAGAGCCCGGACGGAGGATCGGCCGGTGTGATCGCGGGTCCTCTGGTGCGCGGCGGCCGCGAGTGATCCCGTCCCGGATTCCCGGCGGCGACCGATCGGCTCGCGAGCCCCGGCCGCTCGATTTTCCACGCGCGAACCGCGTCGGCGACCGATCGGCGACCCGGCGTCGTACGACGCGCGGCACGGCGCGTCGCGTCGCGACGCGGCGTGGCGCGGCTTCGCTTCGCTTCGCTTGGGTTGGCTTGGATCGGATCGGATTGGATTGGACTGGACTGGATTGGGATCGGCCTCGGCTCCGCTCCGACCCAGCTCGCACGGCCACGGAGGTGTACACCACGTATACGCGCCGTCCCGACCGAGAGGGACGGACGAAGTAGGGGAACTCGCGGCTCGGCGGGTTAGCCCCGGATTGTGGACGCACGGAGGAGAATTATGAGCGAGCGACGTTTCTCAGCGTGCCGTTGTTGCCATCATACTCATCACCGTCGCCGTCACCATCGTCGTGGTCGTCGTCCCGACTGCTCCACCGCGATCGAAGACTTTTGACACGAGTGCACCGACGAGTGCGCGAATCGTCGTCGTCGTCATCGTCATCGTCGTCGCCGTCGTCGTCGCAGGCGACGGCACTGAACGCGCGGCCGACCGATCGCGATCGGCCGAGCGATCGAGAGGACTGTTCCCAGCCCGGGCGAGAATGAACGGCTTCAGCACCGGCGAGGAGGACTCGCGGGGCGCGGCGGACCAGATCTGCTGCCTCGTCGACGAGGGCGAGCGGTGCTCCCGCCCGGCCGGCAACGCGTCCTACAGCAAACGCATCCAGAAGACGGTCACTCAGCGGCGGCTCAAGCTCAATCTCGATCACATGGTGCGTATCACATACATGCGCGCCACGGCAACTGCGAGCGCGCGCGTTATATACGTCCCCGATCGCCCCAACTCGTATTAATTTCCATCAATGTGGATTAACTTTAATTAGAACTGGAAAAAGATGAAGAGTTAAACTGAGATTAAAGTCAATCTACTTTGGTAGAAGTGGACATCGGTCTTGTAAACGTAAGCGCCGCGCCGGCGGCAATGTCCCGCGCTACGTGCTGTGTTTATACTTTATCAGTACAATGCAATGAATGCATTGCTGGGAAATGCCGTCCGCCTAAGCCAGGCATGGACCTACGGCCCGCGGAGCAGTTTCATCCGGCCCGCGACAATATTTTGAAAAATTAAAGAAAAAAACTATAAAACCATTTTTATTAAAGTTTAAATTTAACATTAAAAACAGTTTGGTATTTCTTCTTGTAAGCAATAAAAAATTTCAACATTTTTAAGACTGTTTGTTATAAAAAAGAAAATCGCTCCATTAGCTTTTTCGGCATTGATACTGACGAGTGAGTCTGAGTACGGCCCGCGGAAAGATTGAAAATTTTGAATATGGCCCGCGAATCGAAAAAGGTTGACCATGCCTGGCCTAAGCACACGAGGATCACCGGTGACCGACATTGTTCATCGCGATTAATACTTACACGATTATTTACGTTGTACGACTGTACATGGGCGCCCTTACAACGTTTTTTCAAGGGAGGGAGCAGAGTGTAAATATACTAGGGGTGTCAAACAAACGTATTTTCAAATAATATTTTTTAAAGAAATATTTATGCAGATTTTTATTTTTAATTGTATAAATTTCAAACAAAAAATTATCTGGTTGTCAATCATAAAATCGTTCTAAATTGAAAAAATTAAAATCCAAGGAGGGGCCATATGCTCCTCCTTGCTCCCCCCTCATGAGCGCCCATGCTGTTGTACGTCCCTTTCTATCAACGTAGATTAACTTTAATCTCGGTTTAACTACTCTTTTTCTCATTCTTAGAGCTAGGAAAAAAATGAAAGGTAAAGTTAAACCGAGATTAAAATTAATCTATCAGGGTTGCCACAGATCTGGAAAACCTGTAAAACCGAGAAAAGTCATGGAAATGGAAATTGGTTATGGAAAACCTTGAAAAGTCGGGGAAAAATACAAAAAAGCCTGGAATTTTGCCGCGCGATAAACATTTTTGCGCATGTCTGTCACCCTTTACCATCATAATTACAATTTTTACAATTTTCTCATTTATTTTTTATTCATTTCTTTTTGCATTCCGAATTATGTTAGTAAACTAACTTTTAAATTTGTTTTGCTTATATTAATATAAGCTATCTTTCCTGCAATTCCTGTTTCTAAACGTTAAAATTTAAGATTACAGATTGGTCATGGAAAATTCTTCAATATTGTCTGGAAAACATGGAAAAGTCAGGGAATTTCAAAATTCATTTTCTGTGGCAACCCTGTCTATCGTACGAAAATTTGTCGAACGTATGAAGTAACATTCGACAGCATTGCGTGACGTAATTATTTTACAAAAGTACGCCTCGATTTTGTGAAAGAATAGGACATCGTGGAATTAGCGATTCTAAAGATTTCCCAAAAAATTCTTTCACAGATTCGTGGCGTAAAATATTCTGTATTGTTGTATATTGTTTTGTAAAATAATTACGTTATCTTAACGCAATGCTGTCAGACGTTACTTCATACGTTCGATAAATTTTCATATGCAACGAATTGACATTTAATGAAACAGACCTCAAGCGACAGAACTTCCTGCAAACTATCGGCTATTATAAAATACTATTCTGTTATATCCTTTCTTTGTGTACTATGTACAGGCACGACATATATACATCTGTGATTATCACAAGCAAGTGATCCAATGTGCAAGAACCAAGCAGCAGCAGCAGCGAAGGCGCAAGGATTCCGAAGAAGACTCGGGCGAAACTGACAACGATCTCCCAGAAGTCGACCTCTTCCAATTGCAAGTCGGCACTCTGAGGCGGTACAAAAGGCACTATAAAGTTTCCACGCGACCAGGTCTTAATAAGGCTCAGTTGGCAGATGTAAGTACAATGGCGTTGTTATTATCTTATCTTGCAAGCGCAACAAATATAATAAAATATATATGTGCGCGTGTGGATAAGAAATGATATATATGTGTGTGTAGGTAATAAATGTTTTAAATATAAATATAGATATTATCACATGAATTATTTGTATAATAGATATATAAAACTATATGCACATAAATTTTAAGATGTTTCAAGACATATATAAACATTGGATAAATAAGTTATTTACTTTCCCAGATTTTTCCCCGATGACCGTTAAGAATTATTAGTATAAATAATAATAAATATATTTACTTTAGTATAATCGCAAATTACCTCGACTGAATATCATAATGCAAGTTTTAACCATCGCTCGTTATTATTTTCAAAGGTATTAAGAAAAGAAAATAATGAAACATACAATAAAAATGTGACATAATAATTATTCGCTTTAAGGAACAAACAATACGAATTCAAGGGCAAGGAAAGGGCCGGCCCTTTGAATTTGCTTGCTGCTCTTTGGAGCAGCGAAGCAGTGAAGCCCCGCCTACTCCAACTTCCTGACCTAAACCTAATCTGAAGTTGGCCCGCCTAGAGATCCTTTAGTAGAGAGATGCGACAACTGGTCATGTGACTTTTGCCAGCCAATCACGGAAATACATCTTCGTCTGAGAAATATGTCGCATCTGTTTTTCGCATTGGCGTCGCAATGGAAATTTCATGCCAGTCAATCACGGAAAGCTGAGTTGTCGCATCTCTCTACTAGAGGATCTCTAGGCCCGCCCACAAATTCATTTTCAAATTCAAATGAATGACATTCGAATCTTTACTAAAAATTAAAATGAATAATTACCACGTCATTTTCTACTATGTGTTTACCATACGGTTCATTTTTTTTTTAATAACTTTGAAACTTTAATAACAGCTGTTTTTTGACATTTTCAAGGCGATGATTAGAAAATCACATACAAATTTTTGTTGCAGACCCTCATGAAGCATTTCAAGACCATCCCCGTTGTGGAGAAGGAAGCTCTGAGCTTCTTCATCTATACAGTTAAGACCAATGCGAATAAGTTAGACCAAAAGAACGGTTTAAGTAGCAGTGACACGACGTAACGTTATATGGCGGGAAAATTATGTCGTTATTGTAATATTAGTTAAGTGTGTAATATCACTTTTTACTTGTTAATATGTATATGTATTTTATATAAGAAACTGTCCATTAAAAAAATATATATATATAAAATAGATGTATATATAATATATATAAATATATATAGTATACATATGTATATATATACACATGGACATGTTGTGCAACACAACATATATATGTATACATATGTATCCAGCATCAAAATCATACGGTTATTTTATTTTCTTTTACACTTCTTGTATACGCACACGTAGAAGTTGGCACGATGTAAAAATGTACAAAATGCGTGCTCGTGATTCCGGAAAAGATAAATGCGCAATTATTACGACAGAAATAAACGACTTCTGTGAAGCCAATGCATCTTTTTTATCTGTCTTTACCTTTATTGAAAAAAAAGAAAATACATAGAATATATGTTCCGTCGCTTCGGGATCTTGATATAATTCCCTGATTTATTTATATATCTATGCTTAAAGTATGAATATGTGTAGTGTCCGACAAGACATGTATAAAGACCTCGTTTTTTTATTCTTTTTATACTTTCTATTGTACCTTCGACATGCTTATTAGGAGTGTGGTCATTATTAACTCACTTTTTCAATCGATTTATTGAGCCTCTTGATAAAGATTTTCAATTGTCTGCGGAAATGGAATAATTCGCATTCGTGTAAATTTAACTCGTTAAAAACATTCACAGTGGGTAAAGAAACGTATGGACGTGTATCTTTCTTGATATATAAGAGAAACATCACCGTATATCGCTTTTTATTCGACAACTTGTTGTAAACGGAAAACAATATACTTAGCTAAATTTCAATACGGGATATAACGGAGAAATACGGGAAAAAAACAAAAATTGTCTAGTCAACGAAATATTTGTTAACCAATATTTCAACAGCGAAATAAAAAGTGAAATAAAAAAGCTTTTAACGTTTCGTTATCCATTACATTTTGATTTGATAGGTTTATCTGAATTGTTTAAAATTCATGATTCTTCAGACTTTCCGATGTCTTTCTTTTGTAAAGGTATTTTATTAGAAATCATCCGTTTTGCAACGAACTTTAAATCTAACAAATGTCAAAAATTTTTAATTCTTTATCATCACTGTAATTAGTATGGTGCTGTAATAAGTATGGTTAGAAATGCTACATATTGCTATATCATCCTTTAATTCTTCTAATAATGTGTTTAGTGTTCTCTACTTCTTGTTCAAAGTAATAAATATCATCCACATTCAATTCCCAAACAATTAATAATAAATTTTGCAACACATACTTTTTCTTGCCCCCCACTGCATCTTCAAATTATTTCCGTTGATAAAATCAATTGTCACGAGGTAGTAAAATTATTCTTAACAATCTTCTGCGACAAATTTGCCGTATGTTGCACGCAGCACTATCTTAATACACAATTAATCTTGCTTTTTCCTTATTGTTCCGATTAATCTCTTTCATTCGCACCGTTTCTTATATCTCGGCGAAGCGATCTACTGTAACTCTATGATGCAATATAGGTGCACACGGTGCAATATGTACGTTTTTATTATTCGCGAACGTTACCATTATCGTTATCATTGCTTAATATTAATGCGGTGTAATAGCATATAGCTGTTACTATTATTTTTACTATCCTTAAAATTTATATAGTAAAATCCTGATTATTCGAACGCTCGATCGACCGAATGCTAGATTACACGAGTAGTATAAAGAACGTTCGAATTATCAAATATTTGATGAAATAGGTTTGGATAATCAAGGTTCTATTGTGCTTATTACATATAGTTGTTATATATATGTATATATAATATATACTGCATAATATATATTATATCACATATGTAAAATATAATTACATATAAAAGCACATGTTAGTCATGTATATAATATAGCGTCTGCGTATGATATAGAAATTCATTATAAAATGGAACTCGTTCTCTCCGAATTTGGCTTTTTCATCATCGTAAGTATATAACTGAATTTTTGTGAGACAATTTCTTTCTTTTCCGGAAAATATCAACAGTATACATAATATATACAACGATCGATAATTCTAGGTTAGTAGTAAAATCCTGAACTCTCATCTGCTGCTGCGAATACTCGAATTAGAATAAAGTTGTCATTCCTTGTCCGTCCCATGGGTCCATATTACAATTTATACGGTCCCAACTTCTTCCGGGTCATAATTTTTAACTCTCTTGTTATATGCGATGATTTCCTGCGTATTAAAAATCGTTCCATTAAATTTGCGAATGTCTCATGCGTAAAAGTAATAAATTATGCACGCATTAATAGAAATCCGCATACTAAAATTATCTCGAGTATCTCAAACATATTTCGGTACAAACATACTCTTTCGTATCGGGCTCTGTCTTCCTCCGCGATGGCCATGTACTTGGATTTTGTCTGCAGATCCGTGCTCATCCACAATTTTCCTAATTCCTTTGCAATGTCACCTACTCCCATCTCGGGGTGTAGTTCTCTCATCTTGCCACGCAGCTCTTGGCAAAAGTAGAAAAACGCAGATCTACAACATAGCGACGTAGAGACACGATAAGTATCATAAGTGTTTCAATATTTAGATAAATATTTTGTGTGTCGACAAATCATGCTCTCCTCCCTTAAGCGCTTACAAAAATTCTCACTGATAATATTATAATAAAACAAAAAAGAGCTAATCAAATAAAGGAGAAAGCGGCCAAATAAGAGCAATTAATAAGGTGGTGAAAATTATAATAATAAAAGAATTTATTAAAAAAATCATTAAAAAGATGTTTATAAAAAACGTTTCGACTACTACTTACAATTAGTCTTCTTCAGTTACATTAATATTTCAATATTAAAAAAGCAAGAGATAAAATACAAAAAAGCTAATGTTAATATCATTAATACTACATCTTTGAAGTACAATTCTGTCGAATATTATTTGTTTCCAATTTAACATACAATGCTCGCTTCGGTGCATCCTTGTCCCTGTATCTCTTCGTTCCTCTACGCGTCGGCCTCTCTGGCTCCTCATGTCCGGTGTAGTGTCTATCATAGTAATACATTTTCTTGTTGTTTTGGCAATGTGCATTACCATCTTCGAGATGTACGATCTGCAAAATGGAATGTCATTAATTGTAATTATTGTTAAGATATCATATATATATATATATATATATATATATATATAAATAAAAGAGGAGATAAATCATTAAATCGTTTAAATTAGAACGACATCTAATCGATACAAAATAAAAATCAATGAAAAATGTGTTAATAAGTTTCTCTGAATTATAAACTTTTTAAATTACAGTCTTTTTCTATATGGTTTAAGTTTTCGTTTCAATAAACTTAAGTACTGTTAACGCATTATATCGATTATCGCACCTCGTTCTTCACCGGTACCGAGTTAATGATAAAGTTTTTAGGGCCGTTATTAGACCACTTTGCCTGATTAGTGGAAACGTTGGACACGTTGTTGGGTTTCATCACACCTTCTCCACCGCATTCTACAAAGAGAATACATGGGTTACGACACACAGAACGATGAATCTACATGGCAATGTTTATTATCTACATGGCTATATACCTGGTGCCATATTAGTCTGGCCGACAATCATAGTCTCTCTCATCCCAGAGTTCAAGGAGTTGTCGCCGGTTTTCAGATACACATTCTTTCTGTCTGACGATTCCATGACTGCCTTACTTTTGCAAGATTCAAGGAGTGTGGCACAACTTATTAATCACCTGCCAATAACAATAATATCGAATTATTCTTTTCGAAGAAGAATGATCTGTTATACATAATGCGCGTGAAATTCACGACAAAGTCAACAATACATAAAGAACAAAATAAAAGCATAACAATAACATGGAACTTGTGTAAACCAATTAATTTGAAGCAAGATTTATAGTGGAGTGTAGAGAATAAAAAATTAAAGAGTCAAGACCAAATTTTTCCTCTGCTACTTCAAACTTCACTAACACATATGTATCTTTTAATCGCCATTCTATCGCTAGTTCGTTATTATTCTCGACCGCTCGAATCAACGAATCCGTTCGTTTCAGCCGTTCATTATACAAAGCTATCACGGCTCCAAGATTTTTTTGGTCGAGAAAAAAAAACCGACGGATTTGTCAAAGTTGGTTCTTTCCAGGCGCGATTTTTCCCCGTTTCGACCTCCGAGTCTGTCTCTGAGAGAACTCGTTTCAAGCGACGAGCAAGCACAAGTGCGGGCCGAGAGGAACAGATTGTCGCCCGTTCCCACCTTTCCAGGAACGCCCAGCGACCGCGAGAGAGCCTCGGTGGACACGAGTCTCGCGAACGGCAGACTGATCGACTCCACTTTTTTCCAGGCCGGAAAAATCCACCGATTCCCGTGGCCGAGCGCGCGATCGGTCTACGCAACTTCATCCATTTCTTTTCCGAACCTTTACTTCAGGGTACTCGGAGTCGATCGGTCTGGCTCCGCCGAGAGGTTCGCGTAGCCGCGTCGGAGTACTCGGCGTCGTCCGGCAATCGTTTACGACAATCACTTACCAGGCGTCGCGAACGCGAACACGCAATGCGAGAGGGGAAGCGGGGGGAGCAGGAGGAGGCGGCGGCGGCGGCGGCGGGTCCGCGATCGCGAAAGAAACGGGAAGATCAGCGAGAGAAAGAGAGAGAGAAGAGGAGGAGGAGAGGGAGGAGGAGGAGGCGGCGGCTTTCAGGCTCGATTTCACGGATACCGGAGGCTATCGCACTTCGGGACGGAGGAGCATCGTATCGGGCGATCGCGACGATCGTATCCGCGAGGGAGCGAGACGCGATGCGAAGGACGGAAAGGTCGAAACAGAGAGAAAGAGATGGAAAAAGAAAAAACGAACAGCCGGGTCCCGAGCGAATCGGATATGGCAGTCGCCGTGGCGTGGCGACTGGCGCGGCGTATATTGTTGAAGGCTGGCGCCAGACTCAAGACTGTGCGCGTTTCACGCGAATATTCGCGATTCGAGCATCGTTCATCCTTGTTCATCATTTGATAAACAACAAGGATGACGTGACTCTATTCGCGAATATTCGCGTAAAACGCGCGTAGTCTGGCGCCAGCCTTACGAGAGGTGTATACGTGCACGAATCGACGAATGTCGCGCACGGATGCGTCGTACGCGCAGGTGGCGAGTGGACGCGTCGATTCTCTTTTTTTTTATTTTTTTTTTTTTTTACCTAAGGGGACGCTCGCTCATACGCGCGGGCGTCGCATCTTTCGCGATCACGATGGCCTGCTCCCGGAGCAGTGACAGTACTCCGCGATGCGCTCGTCCGCTATACCGTGCCTTTATGTACGTGCGCCCGATAAAGGGTGCGTCGCCGCCGTGCGAAGAACCAACGCGCTGCGTACCGCAAACTGATATATCTGCGCCCCGTGACTATGCGGACGTCGCGATATATGCTGGATTCACACTGCATTCGACGTCCGACGTACGATGTCCGATATCCAATAGGAGAGTTTATTTTCTAGAGACTTTAATATC
>NJRQ01001451.1:12204-22620 GCA_003063805.1 Aphaenogaster ashmeadi
AAATGAACATGTTAATCTGCAACAAATGCTTTACCCCGATATACAGAGGAAAACGTCCGTACCACATTACGCAATGCGGTCACATCGCTTGCCAGAGTTGCTTGCAGCAAGGTAAACCTTTAAAAAAAGTTCCGTGTTACGATTTACTTTCCACGATTTCAACCCTTGATTCGCAATTTATAGTCGAGAAGCAGTGCCCGCAGTGCCAGCAGATCGGCACTATATCGTTCCCGCTGAATGAACCGTTGACGCCGATGCTAGCCCCGTTCTTCCAGCCTCTGGTCGAAATTCTGGAAACGTTATTGAAAGCAGAGACGTTCCGCAGCAACCAGTTGAAAATAACGATGCAGCGCTACCACGAACTCGTACATATAAAATCAGCCTGTCTCCCATTCTTATCGCCTGATCTTTCCTTAGTCCTATTTTCTTATAATTTCCCATTATTATATCTGTATCACGTATCTCTTACGTTCCTATTATATATTTTCTTGTATTTTTCTGAATTTTTTCGTATCGACGGCGTGCTCCAAGGATAAGAAGTACGACGTACTGAAGACTCGGTATTGGTTTGCACAGCGCAATGCGAAAGAGTTGATGCAGAAGTACGTGAGTTTGAAGATCGAGAAGGAGAAGCTCGACAAGAAGCTGCTGTTCTCCGAAATGCACCGAGGAACTCCACGATATGTGTATCGTGGAAACGCCGACGTAGAAACGCCGACGGATTCCGGTATTTCCACGCATCAATCAACATCGATCAGCACCGGGTAAAAGCTTAATTTTGATCTTTGAACGGTTACACTGTTACATTATCGTGCAGATAACTCGAATACTCGTAGATAGAAAGTAAAATGTGTTTAAATGATATCCCTTGTTCTCATTGCTGTTTGCAGATATTCTCTGGGATCGTCGGAATCTCTGAAGTCCGCCAACATAACACCTATAATGAGATCGGCCAACATAACACCTATGGGATCGGTCAACGTAACACCTATGGGATCGGTTAATTCGCAGAAACAGTATAGAATGACCGCCGATGGTTTTCGCGTACCCATCAACCGTAAACCTCCGAAATCTATCGGTTCCTTAAATATGAATTGTCTTAAATTGTAGTTTTATTTAGGACAAACTCTTTCCTTCGTTTATTCCTCTTTCATAATTATGTTATCGCCGAGTTCGCTGTATCGTCTCATTTAATTTACGTGCAAAAGAGAACGCGAACTTTCGTCATAATTAAAAATACCGACGATCTCATCAAACGTATGAGAAAAATGTAATTTATTTTTATTGTAAACTCTGACGAAGATTATGTTACACATTTAATGAGATACATGTTTTAGTTTAATATATTATTTCTTATAAAAATATGTTACGAATTTTTTTTTAATGATTCATAAGTTTTGTATTCGCAAATAAAGTACGCAATTTGACATCATCGCATTATATATATATATATAATACATCGAGATATGTTCTGAGACTTTTATTTATCATTTTGATGTTATATAATTTATTTGTTCTTTAGGCTTTTGTGCATCATACGTGTTAGATACGATGCGCAATTTGAATTCGTATTTAAATCCACACTTTGAATTTAAAACGACATTCGATCGGTAAAATAGGCAGGAATTCTTGCGCGATAAAAACGGTTGCAGATCATAGGATACTCGAGCCGGGTTTAGATTAGGATGACGACCACTGATATGATATCAGTGATGACGACTTTTACGAACAGTTGATTGAGCTATGCGATTTATATACGACCTACTACATACACGCATAATCCTGTACGAGTATGCCTATTAGAAGATCGATTCCAGAGCTGTTTTAACACGCGCAATAGATATCCGTCGCGCGGAATGTTATGTGATTCCACAGCATGGCAGAAACAAGTAATGACGATGCTGGTGCGTCGAGTCATGAAGACAACGTGATAGAAAATATGTTAAATGACGAGTTCCCGAATGATTTGCAAGAGGTAATGAAATAATATCGGGCAATCATTTAGGTTAGAGTGTTAAACAAACACTACTGAACCAACACTGTCATGTGAAATGTATATAAATAATTTTTATATTAAAATAATGATGCGGTTTTGTTTATTCTTTCTTCTATTTTCTATGAAGTAATATCTGCTAATGTCTACAGATAGTGTCTATTAAAACGGAAGACAGCATTTTGCAAGAGGTATCAGAACATATCAAATGTGCTACAAAATCAAACAATCAGCATGGAATACAAGAGGACGATGTCGGACTGAATGCTGAGGGAAATGTCGAAATTAATAGTAAAGAGGATCGTAGGGCAGAGTTGCAAAAGCAGGTCGAGATTGGAGAAATTACTCCGTTTGAGGCAGTATTTAAACAGTCCACTTTGGAGCAAAAAGAAGGGTATAATATAAAAAGAATTTATTTTACTTGTGGTAATTTAAGTTAAATCAAATTTTTAATACAACAATTGAAGAATGTTTAAACAATTTAAATTTCCAATTTAATGATTTAGTTTACTAATTTAATCAACAATTCCCAAATTTAATTTAATTGTAATTCAATTTTAATTGATTTTTATTTAATTTAATTCTAATTTAATTATTTAATTTTTGTTAAATTCAACTTGTCATTAATTAAGTGAAAAATAAATTAGTTGATTAGTTATTTGTAAATAATTAGAAATAATAGAATATGTAATAGTTTATTATTCTTTATATCACTCTAGGACTGCCAAGGGTTCTCAATTGTTAGATCTTGACAAGTACTTTAAACAACAAGCTGCTCTTGCTGAACAGAAGAGGAAATTAAAAAAATCTAAGACACCTTTTGACAAAAATCATTCGGTACCAGTTAAAAAAGCAAAATTACTTAGTACTGATACAAGAACGAATAAAAGATGCCCAAAATCCAAACATGAGAATAATAAAGATAACACTCTGCAAAGTATAGACAAGACAGGCTCCAATGTAGCAAATGAGATTGCTGACAATAGTTCAGAAAGCGAATATATTCCTAGTGATAATGAAGTGGATTCAGGTAATATGAATATTCGATATGTTTGGATAAACTCAAAAGAGATACTTATACTTAATAAAAAATCTTTTGCAGATGTGGAAGATAAGGCATCGTCTAAAAGAAGAAAAACTTTAGTTAAATCAGGATACATCCGCACAAAAAGAAGTATGTATTACAATTGATAAATTTGTTTTTTTACTGTTATTGTTTTATTACTCATTATTTTGATCTTATTACTTTTTAAATTGATCCAGCTCGAGATGATGGAGATAATCGACTATTCAGGCAGAGGGTAGAAACAAACGCCTATCCCAGAGATGAAGCAATGCATAAAATTAATACTCTCTTCAAAGTGCCGCAATGTATTTGGGAAAAATTGTACAGGTAGATGTGCTATTTTGTCGAGTTATTTTTATGTCTATAAAATATTTAAATTTTATAGACTTTTTTATGAAATACTTTAACTTCGATTTCCTGTATCAGAATCAATTTAACATTCAGTTTATATTAATATTTGGATTGATATGATTAGATCGACATTTTTATAATATAATTTTGACCATAAATTTTTTTTATAACTGCAGATATCAAAAGATCGCAGTTCAATGGCTCTGGGAATTACATAGTCGTAAATTAGGCGGCCTGTTGGGCGACGAGATGGGATTAGGAAAAACTGTGGAAGTTATTGCGTTCCTCGCGGGTTTGGATTGCAGCGAATTGCTCTGTCATAACGGAAGGTATTGTACATATTTCTTAATTAGAACGTACTTCTTAATTGTAAATGTAGAATTTATGTTCATGTAAAATCTATACAATGTTTTTTGTCTTGAAAGAGATAGATTTCTATATTGTTTTATTTTTGTTATTTATGTTCATTGTTTTATTTTTGTTATTTATGTTCATTGTTTTATTTATGATATAAATGTATTAATGCGCTTGAAAAATAAATATTTTACCCACGATTGACAGATTCAGAGGATTAGGCCCGACTATAGTTGTATGTCCCGCTACCTTAATGGAACAATGGGTGAAGCATTTTCATGAATGGTGGCCTTTCTTCAGAGTGGTTGTGCTTCACCATTCTAGTGGCTACAATGGTAAATAAATAATTTATATATATTCCTCAAAGATATCACATATGATATTCGCAATGTTATGTCTTATTCAGGTGATCCAGAAAGTTTGATAGAATCCTTACAAACTGGCGGAATACTCATTACCTCTTACAGCGGGGTCCTCAAACACAAAGATTTGCTTGTATCTAGTCAATGGCATTATGTTATTTTAGACGAAGGCCACCAGATTCGTAATCCGCAAGCGAAGGTAATTGATTGTTAAAAATTGAATGAAATTGCTCCATTTTTATTTTTTATATTTGCACGCTATATTTATCTTTAATATACCTATTAATCGACATAACAGATGTCTATCACAAGAAAATTGCGAACAAAAATATTATTTTTTATATCAATTAAATTATATTATTATTTTGTAATAACTAACGGAACGAGCGATTGGTTTGTAGGTGAGCCGAGCGGTGAAGCGATTCTCGACACCGCATCGATTGCTGCTGAGTGGTAGTCCAATGCAGAATTCTCTAAAGGAACTATGGTCCTTGTTCGATTTCATTCTACCTGGCAAACTAGGCACCCTGCCTGTATTTCTGGAACATTGTGCGGCTCCCATAACACGCGGCGGTTATGCGAATGCCACGTCGTTGCAGGAAGCAACGGCCCTTCAAATAGCCACTATGTTAAAGAACACTATCACGCCATATATGCTTCGAAGAACAAAGACTGACGTGAAACATCATCTCACCCTACCGGAGAAAAACGAGCAGGTTCTCTTTGTTTTTTTACAATAGATATGTCTCTGTGGCAGACAATATTGTTCTTTCATTTTTATTTTTCTGAATAACTTTTCAAAGATATAGAGAAAATATTGAGCTTATCAATTTTTATTGCATCAATGTTTTTTCTTTTTCACAGGTATTATTTTGCAGCTTAACGGATGAGCAGAAGAAGCTATATAAAAGGTATCTGTGCTCCGATGATGTGTCCTTTATTCTTCATGAGAGAAATAATCATCACGACAGCAGAAGATACAGGGCAAGGTTTCTCATCGCCTTGTCAGCATTGAGAAAAATGTGCAATCATCCGGACTTGTTTTTATACACCAGAGAACAAGTAAGACTATAGATTAACATAATAACATTTAATTTATAAGATTATGAACCTTGTTTTTTTTTATTTAAGGACTCCGATGAAGATATTGATTTGTCCGAAGAACAATTAGAGAAGTTCGGTCATTGGAAACGTGCTGGAAAAATGACCGTGGTTCGATCTCTCTTGAAAATTTGGCAGAAGCAAGGACACAGAGCGCTACTTTTTACTCAAGGAAGACAGGTAAATATACTGAGTATAGAATATAGATTCTATATTCAGAATATTCGTCGAATTCTAAAAGCAGTATTATGGAATGCTTCTATGAAAGAAATGTTTGACAAACAAATATTACAAATTATTTTAAAGTGACATGATTATTTATAAAAAATACTTTAGTTTTTGCAAATTTTAATTTAAATTATTTATTAGTATTACTATTAGATATGTTAATTTATATAATTGACCCACAAAATAAAACAATTATCATATTTATTTTTCTTTGTACAGATGATGCACATTTTGGAATCTCTTTTACAACATGAGGGATATACTTATTTGAGAATGGATGGGACAACAGTAATGTCTCAACGGCAGCAAACGATTCACAAATTTAACCATGTACATGTTAATCGTTTGAAAGATATGTGATAGGAATAATATACCATTTTTGAAAAATTAATTTTTTTTTCTCTGAAGGACACATCATATTTCGTGTTCCTGCTGACGACGCGCGTAGGAGGCCTGGGAGTAAACCTGACCGGTGCAAATCGAGTGATCATTTACGATCCCGATTGGAATCCAGCCACAGACGCCCAAGCAAGAGAACGCGCGTGGAGAATAGGCCAAAATAAACAAGTCACCATCTACAGATTAATTACTGCTGGTACAATCGAGGAAAAGGTAGGTAACAGCATATTATCGTATTCTACGAATTTTAATAATAAAAAAATGTTATATGAATACGGAATATATTTGTAAGGTTTGATCAAAGTCTAGTAACAACAACCTGCTTCTCTCTTTTCAGATTTATCATAGACAGATCTTCAAGCTACTGCTTTCAAATAAAGTTCTTGACGACCCACGCCAACGTCGTCTATTCAAAACCACAGATCTGGTGGAGTTGTTCAATCTGAACGAGCCGATAGACGGCGAGTTTTCCGAGTCAGATCGCTTATTTAGAGAATCTAAATTGACACCTGTACCCGGTGGCTTTTCTTCCAGCAAGATCGAGCAGATGAAAAAGTTAGCGTCGAGTCTCAGTAAGAAAATAAGCGCTAGTGTAAAATTGATGCGCGATGTAAATGAAAATACAAACAGTAGCACTTGCGAAGAAAAACGCGACGAACAAAACGACAATTTAAAACACATCGAAACTCTTGCCACGGAAAATAATTTGCTCGTGGACCAAACCTTATCTCCCGGGCTAATCAATACACAAAAATCTCCAAGCAAATGTAATGAAGATTTCAATACGAATTCCGATGCAGATACTGAAAGAAATAGCAATATCGAAAATGAAAACACGTGTAAGAAGGACAATTGTGATGTAATTCCAGTGAAATCTCTAAATAACAAATCTGTGGAAAAAGGGAGTAAATTTGTTTTAAATGACGGAAAAGTCACTGCTCGTAAACGCAAGAAACACAAAAAAAATTCGCATTCGGACAAGAGGAATGTTTCCGCGATGTTTGAGGGAGAACGTGTCTCTTGTCTGATCGGCCGTCGCCTGGGACGTTCTGATGAAAAAGAAGACTCAGTTTCGACCGCAGACGATGACTACGTATTGAGGAAACTATTCGCCAAATCAAGTAAATTAATATTTTGTATTGAGAAAACCATTTTATATTCAATTTAGTTTTTATATAATAACTAGCTAAATATTTTAATCTATATATATATATATATATATATAGTATTCAATTTAATATATATTTATGGGCATATCTAAATATCAATTACTGATTCATAGAGAGCTAAGTGGTGCAATATATATATTTGTTTTTATTAAATTGGACTTTCTAGTGTTATAGAATATTCTCTACATTCTTGTGTAAAACCATTTCAGCTGTCAGTTCGGCCTTCCAACATGAAGCAGTATTATCGAATGCGCATCATAATAGTGACAGCGAAAACACAATGCAACGTTTTGCACGTGAATCGGCGCAAGAAAGCATGGATTTCGTGCATCAATCGGGGAAACATTGTTGGAGACCAGCGTAGGATAAATAATACGATTTGTAGCGATTTATTATTGTGCATTTATTTTTTTTTACAAATTTATAGTTATAGAATTATACCATTTTCATATCTCAAATGAGAGAAACAAGTTATATGGAAATTGCAATTATGCAATTTGAAATAAGATTTATAATTTTTTTCATGTTTTTTTTAATAACTTACCTCGCATATGTTTGTTACGCAATATAATAATAGAATACATTTCGATAACAAAGAACTTTTAAATAGTAAACTATTTTTTATCGTCAAAACTACATCCCTTGCATAAATGTATTTTATTATAAAAATATAAATTATCAATCTGACAATATTTCATAAATTATGAGCTTTACACAAAACAAGTCCATCTGTTCATTCTTCTTTATAGTATATAATTCAGTTTTCATAAAGTGCACATACAAGCACATGTAAACATGCATGTGCACGTTTTATTGAAAAACTAAAATTTACAAAAATTATATAAATCATTTCTATTTTGGAGTTGAAATGTGAAAAAGCACGTACTGGATACATACAAAGAAAAGAAAAACGAATAGAAGATAAGTATATGAAACAAAATTATAATACAAAGACACGATATATTAATAAGAAGACATTAATCAGACACACACAGTTCTGACATCCAATTTAGTAAAATATATATTATAATAACCTTATATATATATATATATATATCAATGTTGCAAAAATGTCTCGAGATTAGGTCCAGACTTGCCTAACGGGTCTTCGGGGAACATGATGTAATCCCCAACAAAAGTGGGTATCAGTAAACGGTTCAGGATTGTACTTCGCCATTCCGGTTTCTCTCTATATAAATCTCTATATTGATCTGAGGAAATCACTATTCCTCCACACGACGTCGCGTATTTCAAAATAAATCTGCAATAAAAGAAGCAATGAGAGAGCGTCAAAATCTAAATTTTTATTACGTCTCATGTGTTTTTATATGTAAAACAGATTTCTAATTATTTTCATATTATAAAAATAGAGAGACAAGGTCTATTATAACTTACTTTATTGTTTTGCTATAAACAAGAAGATATTAACAGATTGAGATGAAACGAAACTGTTTTGTGTAAAATATGAATATCAAGAAATGGATTAATTTATACTTCTGTAAAAAGACGTTTTTATATACAATGCGTCTAGTATTGTTATAAAAAAAAATATTTTATTATATAGAAATAATTTGTACTTTTATATTTTCAAGAATGTAATAAAATATATATCTTATTTTTCTATTTATATAATAAAAATGTGCTAATTATTACCGATCATCGTAAGATGTAATTTGTCTACCAGCAATTTTGCGGCTAGGTGTAAAAACGACTGTGCCCTCTTTGTATAATTGCTCGAGATATGAATATTCCTTTCTCCGGACGTGTTGTGGTAAAAAGACTTTCACACCGTGACCCCTCAATTTAAAATAATCTACCACTATTTGGATACCTTTTTCCGAGAATCCTTTACCGTTAGTATGGCTAAAATATAAAGTAAGCAAAATATCTTATGTTGCTCAAACAGAAATCGAAACAAAATACATAAAGCGTATTACAATCTTTATAAATTTTATAACTATATATAATTAGTCAATTTCGCATTTTACAAAAATTCATCAATAATATGCATAATTAAAAAAAGAATCGTACGCCATTGCCACATTGCAACCATCAATAACTATTTCTCTTAATTTAGGTCTTGAATTTGTACTGCTATTCTTCTTATTCGAATTAATTTTCTTTTTGTTGCGGTGTGCATTCGATTCTGTGAGACTTGAATCCAAGCTATCGTTGTATTTCCTCTTCCTTTGATTTTTGTTTGAACATTTACTTTGATTAATGTTTTCAATGGACGCTGTTTTGTCGCGAGGCAAAAGTATATTCTTTTGCTTCTTTGCCCTTTTCGGTGTAGAGTCTGTATCTGATTTTAAAAATCTGAGATATTTCAGATTTGGCCTTTTGTCTATCACAAACATTTCTGTTTCATTGTCTGTCGTATCACGGTTACATCTCGTTTTTTTTTTATCTTTATTCGCGTTAGATGAATTCTTCAGACATGACCACAATTCGACCACGTCATCCGCCGTTTTTGATGGTGCTAAATGTCACAAGACACAAGTACTACTTTAGAATTAGTATTAAGTCAAATAGATTATTTTATCGAAATCTTTTCTTGTAAAGGGAACAAAGTAGAGTTGACTTACCTATATTCTCTCCGTGTAATAAAGATTCTTGTGTATCCAAGAGAATGACAGATGAATCATTATCTAGTGGTATTACGGACGATCTATTCACGTCTCGCTTATTGTTAACAGAAATCCTTGATCTTTTCTTTCGCTGTAAAGGCGATTTTAATTTGCATTTGACGATACTGAGCGAGGCATCTCCTTCGTTTCTATCATTTGTTTTATCGTCATTGTTGTCCTCATCTCCATCATCTGTTTCGCTGTCATTAATAACAATTACACTATTCCGTGAAGATGTCTTGCTAGAGTGCGTTGAATTTCGTTTACTCAATTTCAATTTCAGCATTCCACGAGTTAACCTCTCATCTCCATTGTACACAATACTGCCTACGAGGCTGTTAAGCTCTTCCAGACTAGTTGATAGACGAATTATCAATGTATAGCATCTTCTTATATACAAATCTAATCAACAATCGTTACCTTTTCTTAAGACCACTTAATGGACTCTCGTAAATGGAACTTCTCCAATTCCTGTTCCTTTCCATCTTTACAGGCCGAGCGATACTCATCTATTGTAAATGTGGATCTAAATCATGCGACATGAATTACGTGCGGACAGTCGATTTTGAGAGAAAAAAAATATACGCCGAATGATCGTTCGATATTCCTATATTTTCCTGAAATATGATTTCTGAGATTTCCCTAAAATCATGGCAAGCAATCCCATCGATACGTGATACTTGAACCACCATCGTCGTCTCATTGGCGTGATCCGAGTGGAGACGCTTCGACCATTACCGACGGAAGGTAAGTCTATGGCTATGCT
>NJRQ01001452.1:11892-29065 GCA_003063805.1 Aphaenogaster ashmeadi
AAATATATAATATATAATACAAATTATATAATATATAATATATATAATATATAATACAAATCTAATATAATAAATAATAAATATATAATATATAAATAATAAATTATATATATAGCATTAATAAAATTTTATTAATTAGATTCTATCCTGAAACTTAATGCGAATTGCAAGTCAATTAAAATGACCTTAGAATTACTTTACAAAGAGGAAAATGCAATTAGCAGCACTACATGTAAAGCGAGTTCTGAGATCATGAAATATTTAAATTTTTTACGTTTCGCGTTACGCATTACGATCTTTTCAAAGTCGCATCTTTAACATAAATGTAATTCAAGCTAGCATCCAATAATACAGGAAATTTTTAAAATTTCAAAACTTTTTCTCGATACGTTTAGAACTTTAGAACATTACTTTCGCAATAGTCGTCTCGTAATCCGCATAAAAGGCGCTACGATTTCGAAACAACGTCGTCATCGCGAACAGTACATCTCGTTTAAATTCATTGAGTATAAATAGCAGTTAACACGCTCAAATAACCCTCCTATTATATAAATCTCGTGATCTATATATTGCGCACGGAATCGTATAAGGCATATGAAACGGCGCCGCGCTAATGGCATTGACAGCCACGAACGTAACAAACGACCGAACGGAATGTCACACAGGCGCGATGAAGACGATGAAGAGTACCCAACTACCCAATAGCGAAGAAGACACAAAAGCAATAACCAATCATACTTCATATATCGGAACGAGTGACCTAATGGCGCGACCAATCGCTCGGCTCCATCCGCGCCTTGCCGCAAACTTCAGCCTGCGCCTCGTCTAAAGTGAATCGCCATGTTCGTGGAGGCGCGGCGGCCCGATTCAAATCGACCGCCCACGCGATGCGGCCAATCGCCGCGCGGCGTCGCAGTGGTTTGCGTCGCGCGCCCGCCAATCGTCCGTGATGTTGCACGCGAGGATCGTCGCGACGTCGCGTCGCGTCGCCGAGATTCGACCGTTCGCGCGGCTCCGTGGAGCCGCTGCATCGCATGGAGTGTCCAGACGCGCAGTGGGCGATCGCGCTCTCAACCGCGGTCGGGTGTCGCGCGAGGACATGCGCGAGAATTACGTGAGGATACTCGAGAAGTGCAAGTGTGAGTGGCCCGACGTCCCGTGGCTGCGGCCATGCCAGTGTCGCGTCAATCGCGACATTTCCATGCGTGTGTCTGCGCGCGTTTGTATGTCGTATGTATGCGTCCGTTCGCTCGCACGCGCGGGGGTGACAGCGCATGCGCCCGGTGCGTTCGATATATCGATAGGGCAGACGCGCGCACGCGACCTTGACGCGGCGCGCATGCCGAGCGAATTATTGGCACGCGGATCGATCACCCTTTCCCGCGAGAGCAACGGTGCACCGTTACGTTGTCTCCGTTGGGGGTGGGATCCGATTGAGTTTCTCGAGCGCAAATTTTTGACGCGGACGAGAGACGCATGCGATTACGTATGCGGCGAGGAAATTTCACCATCGACGTCTGGCTGGTCGCCAGGCACTCGGACACACGTGTCCGAGACGCACTTCATTGACGATTAGCTTTTTCCTGTTCGCGATGCGTTCTTGAAGGACGTCGAATGTCCGCCGTAATTCTTTTTGAATTCCCGAATTATAAAATGAATTCCTTTTCATTCCATTTTTGTTCCAAAAACACTCTTAAGAATTCAAAAAGAATTCAATTTTATGTCATCAATTCGGAGTCCTTTTTCAGATACAAAAGGGATTCTTTTTATATTCTATAATATGTTGGAAAGGAATTCTTTTTGAATTTATTTCGAACAGATTACGCTAATTCATAAAAAATTTAAAAAGGTGAATTCTTTTTGAATTCATAACGATTACCTGTGTTATCTGGGAACTCATGCCCAAGTAGAGCATGAAAGTCATGATTACTCATGATGACGTCAAAATGATACTAAAATGACGCCTTTGACATCATTTTGAAGTCATGATGACGTCAAAATGATGTCAAAGACGTCATTTTAGCATCATTTTGACGTCATCATGACTTTCTGTTCTACTTGAGATGGTACTGTGTCCCATCTAGGAACGGATGTCCAGAGGAACAAAAAAACTATTCTTCTCAACGCAATCTAAAATGCAGATTGTTCCAATCAGAAATATGTGTATCGCCTGTATTTATAATATAATTTATATATATCGACGGCGTCATACACGACAAAAAGGCGTAAGCGACAAAAATCCAAAAATGAGATTATTTTGGAAAACAGGTCGTAAGAATCAAAGCCTTGCGTCTAACACTACGGTTGTATCCACCAAAAATTCAAGAATCGTTAATTTTATTACTAGTTAATAAAAAAAATTGCACCTTGAATAGCATTTTTTGGATTTTTCTCAATTTTTCGATCTGTAAAATTTGGTAAAAGCCGCTTACGCCTTTTTGTCGTGACAACGTCGATATATATATAAATTTATTTATATTCATATATTTGTACATAAATATATACAAACGATGCATATCTTATCGCCTGTACTTATAGGAATCAACACAAACGTATATTATCATTCATAAATTCGCGGAGTTTCGATAAATTAAGGAAACTGGTGGCACTGCCAAGAGAAAAAAAGAAATGGACCGATGCACATTCCCATAAATTTGTTTCGGGCGCGAAGAACATGGTAAAACGCGCCGTGGCCCCTCGAAATTTCAATGCTAAATGCCCGCATCTCTGCGTTCGCATCGAGGCGCGAGACCTCCGGCTTTGAGAGAATTTGTGTTAATGACAGAGCTAGCACTTCTACCTCAAACGAAAGCATTTTGTTATCGGAAATGGAGAAGAGGCATAACGAAGCACTGGGCGATCGGTATCCTGACTTTAAAAATAACAATAAGTGCAAGAGCACTTCCATTATTTTGGATACGCGCGATGAGAGCTACGTACATAAAAGTATATTACTTCGTCCTGAAAGTAATTTAACAAAATTTTATCAAAGTCAATAGATCTGACAATATGGAACAGAAAATAATTATAGGAAGAGAAAATGTAATGAGAAGTGAAAGAAATTTAAATTACAGGAATGAAGTACCTGAATCTTGTAAATTAGTTACTTTGCAGAATACAGTGTGTAAAACTGAATTAATACCTGAATGTCTTAATAGAAGACCGCGTTGACAAACTTACGAGCCATAGCCATATTTATCGTCGCGATCGAACGGCCCGAGAGATAACGACGTGCTGAAGCCGCATCGAGCAAGTTATTTGAGCGAGCGAACGAACAGGAAAAGTACATAAATTATTGATGAGAGGATCCGGCCGCCCGTCTCTCGGCTCACCCGACATTCCCGCGTTCGTCTTAATTAATTAATTCCGCCTGACGAAAAGCGGCCGTAAGGAGGGCGCCGAAGAGCGGACGGATTAGATTTTAGATCGCGGGGGGATCGGTCTCTCTCACGGCACGACGAGGAGGAGCGACGACGAATGTGCCGGGCAGAAAAATCTAGGACAGTGAAAATCGGCCCGTATATCTGTAGCGCGCATCTATAGAACGAAACGGGAGCACCGACGCACGAATTGATCAGTTAGGTCTGGAGGAGTAATAACTGTAGTTCATTCTCCAATTGAGGACTCGAGCTCGCGCGAAATTAAGATCGGATGCAAACGATACCGATCCGCCTCCAGTTCTTCGGAGAAACGAAAAAACTCGCTCGTTCGCCGCGCCGTAGTACCATTCGGCCCCTATTACGTTAGATCAGTAGTGGGATTCTCTAACGTCTTACACCCGTATATTCATAGTCCTTCCTCAAGGAATAAGGATTCCTTGTTTAGCCGGTTTAGCCAATAAGGAAACCCGGTTTAGCTAAACAAGGAATCCTTATTCCTTGAGGAAGGACTATGAATACGGGTGTAGCGACGATTATCGTTGTGATATTCGTTAGCGAGCGATAGCCTATGAGAGTTGCGCTTTTCACCAGGATTGTCCTTACTATTGACTGTCGCTAGTTAACGATACCGAAAACCGTCGATAACAAGTTAATGAATCCCTACAGGTGCCCCTTTCTTTCTTCTTCAGAGCCCCCGCATTAATTCCGCACTGTTCGACAAATTTAAGGAGGTTGGCTAACTAAAAATGATAACTAAAATTAATGATAACAAGGCTCTCGGATATAAAATCAAGGATAATATGGAAGTAAGCCAATGTGAGCCAACGCTGTTATTGGGGCAAAAATAAATTATTTATTAACTATACAAATTACAAATATACAATAATATAAAAATGATAAGAATTAGTTCGAATTTATGGAGGATATTCGTCTATGGGAATCTGCCATCCATGCGAAATTTAAAGTCAATGGTCTGCATGGTTGGTTTAATAAAATATGTTACTTTATTTAATAATTTTATATTCAAGTTTGTTCAATTTTCACAAATTTTTATTCGCATCACATGTCTCTATATTTGATTCTACATTATTCTCATTTATAATGATGGAAAATAATAACGAAAAAAAAGTTATACAATTTTTGCTATGTCGTCCGTGTATAAGAGTATAACTTCAATAATTAATTACTCGACAACCATGCAGACCATTGACTTTAAATTTTGCATGGATGGCAGATTCCCATAGACGAATATCCTTCATAAATTTAAACTAATTCTTATCATTTTTAGTTGAGTAGCCAACCTCCTTAAATTTTTTTAGACCACGAATCAGACAAGGTGATTCTTATAGATTTTTCGTTGCTGAAAACGAATCCGCAAATGAAATTGCTCTATCACGTCACGTTTTTGAGAAAATTGGACTTAAATGTGCTAAAAATGGCATTTTTGGGTACTTTTCAGCTAAGATAGCTAAAAAATGTAACGTGATAGGGCAATTTTATTAGTGGATTTGTTTTCAGCGACAAAAAATCTATAAAAATCAACGATTGTGTTGGCTGATTTTAAAAGTTACAGTTATAGATAAATTAAAAGAAAGAGCTTAAACAACAATTACAACAATTTTTATTCGCACCATCCGCTTCTGCCCATATCGCATTTTTTTAAATTTTGTATTTTTTTTACAACAAATAGGAAAAATAATACAATGCACTACTTACATGTATTTTTTTCTATAGAATCTAATGGTGCTATTAGTGTTAATTTAAATCAAAATTTTCATACATTATTTAAACAAATTATATTTGACAATTTTGAACTCGGATTCATGATCGGCGACCCAAAAACTTATGTGCAGGTGATTATTTAAAGCATAAGCGGATCGTCTTCAAATGGTTATTTATGCTCCTTTCGGATTTAATTAAGCTCCTTTCTTTTAATTTATCTATAACTGTAACTTTTTGCATAAATCAGCCAACACAATGGTTGACTTTTATAGATTCTTTGTCGCTAAAAACGACTGCTAATGAAATTGCTCTATCACGTCACATTTTTTAACTATTTTAGCTCAAAAGTACCAAAAAATGTCATTTTTGGCACTTTTAAGTCCAATTTGTTCTCAAAAACGTGACGTAATAGAGCAATTTCATTTGCAGATTTCTTTTCAGCGACAAAAAATCTATAAAAATTACCTTGTCTGATTTGTCGTCTAAAATCTGTGTCGGTCAATATTCTCATTGTCATCATTTTATAGCGAAAAAATTGCCGCAAGATGTGAATCCTAAGGGCGTGTTCGCCTGCAACGAGCTCGACTTAAAAGAGGTCCAGGTCTATGGATTCGATTACGATTACACGCTGGCGTGTTACAAGCCGTCTATGGACCACTTGCTTTACAGCCTGGGACGTGACATGCTCATTAAAAAGTACAAGGTCTCTATTTTGTGATAAATTCGTTTATTAGTCAAATTAATATGATATATGTATAGTGCTTATACATGTATTCTTTTGCTTCTTTAGGTATATCTCACCTCAAATAAATTTTTTGTAGTAATGTAAATGAAAAAAATTGCTGCTAGAATATCTTTGGTCGAATACATTTATTAACAATTTTATTATTTAATTATTAACAATTTGTAGAAGAAATGTATTTCATTGCGAGCGTTTATAGCATCTATCGTTTTTGAGAAAATTATTATTTAATTGTATATATTGAAAATAGTTTCTGCTTTATTGAAAGATAGCGAGAGGTAAAAGAGTTAAATGTTGAAAGACAAAGAACGCAAAACTTAGCTTGTCTTTACCTTAAAGGACAGCTACTCAGAATTTCTCCCGAAATCAAAGGACAATTACAGCTGATTAGAATTTCATCTTGAAGTTCGCTTAAACTCGCTTAATTATTCTAGTATCCAGAGGGAATTGCCAATCTGGAGTACAGAGAAAATTTCGCCGTCCGCGGCCTCCATTACGACATCGAGAAGGGTCTCCTGCTGAAGCTCGACAGCTTCTTGCAAATTCAATTGGGCGCCGTTTATCGTGGCTTGCATCCCGTGCCCGACGAGGAGGTCCTCCGAATCTACAAGAACAGGATAATACCGATAGCTTACGTGGAGGCACCCCATAAACACTCTCACGTAAGTTCGTTATCGGGCAGCCCCGATAAAATCAGCGAGGAAATCAACGAGTAATGCGTAGCACTTGAAAGCTTGATGCACATATATTTCTTCTTTTTAATGAGAAAAAGGGCAACGCATGGCTTTGCTTAAAGCTGTAAATTCAAGACATAAAGTACTTCGCAATTTCAAACATTGATAACACGATTTGTTGCATAACTAAACAGCTATGCTAATTGCTTTTAATCATTTTTCTAAACATCAAAAAGATTTTTCCTCTTGGATCTTCTCTCTTTTATGCTGCGACATTTCCTGTCTAAGAAAAATCTTAATATATTAAATGCTCCACCTTCTCTGTTTTTGCATGCATCAACATGTGTGTTTTTCACGATGAATTGCTTCGATCACAACGTGCAGAAGGCAAGTATATTTATATTCGCGATATAGGTAAAATTTTTTAGTATATTTTTTATTCTGACATTTATTTCTTTTTTTAGGATGCCCTACATCGCTCGAAAATGGTTCAGTTGGCTGATTTATTTTCGGTACCAGAAATGAGTCTATTGTGTAACGTCACGGAGTATTTCCTACAGAATCACATCGATTACCATCCAGAGATACTATTTAGAGACGTTAAGGTGAGCAATCACAAAGTATAATCCTGCTAATTGCTTTTGTAATGAATTTTATGCGATATTTATAGAATTCTGTGCAAAGCTGCCATCCTATAATGCATCAACTAGTAACGGAAAATGTGTCTGAGTACCTGGAACAGAATAAAGATTTGAGGAGATTTTTCGATCGACTTCAAAATGCCGGCAAGAAGACGTTTCTGGTCACGAATAGTCCTTTTCATTTCGTGTATGTTTCTCAAGTATTGGCAATCTTAATTTAAATGAAATAATGTTTATACGATTACTAAACAATTGTTGATGTGACTTTTGCAGTAACAAAGGTATGCAGTTTCTAGTCGGTGAAAATTGGAAGAATTACTTCGACGTAGTCATTGTTCAAGCGAGAAAACCAAGATTTTTCACCGAAGAATCGCGCCCTTTGAGAATCTACGACGAACTTAAACAGACGCAATTGTGGGATCGAGTCACTAAACTCAACAAGGGTATCATATATCTTGAGGTGATTCTCTATTTTGACATCTTAGAAAATTATATATTTGTGAATTATATATTATGCAAAGTATTGCATATATTTATTAACCGCGAACATTTTAGGGAACAGTTAAACAGTTGCAAGACATGACCGGATGGCGAGGATATCAAGTATTATACTTCGGCGATCATCCATATAGCGACTTGGCGGATGTGACTTTAGAGCATGGCTGGCGAACAGGGGCGATAATAAAAGAATTGACGGTAATTTAAGCAAAATTCTTATTAATCCTTTCTGTATGAGGCTAATCTGCTTTCAAAAAAGAATGTTGAATTTAATATAAATATAATATGATACATAAATTGCATTACAGCACGAAATCGAAACCTTGAATGATCCAAAGTTCAAAGAAAATGTGAACTGGCTTCAGATGTTAACCGGTCTAATTGAGGACCATCAGGACTATGAAGGACCTGACGTGCAAAATGAGCTGGACGAGTGGACGAGGGAACGGGATCAATTGAGAAACGAAATTAAATCTGTCTTCAACAAACAATTCGGCTCGGTGTTCAGAACATATCACAATCCGACTTATTTCTCCAGAAGACTGTTTAGATTCGCCGATATCTACATGAGCTCGATCACAAATTTTTTAGAATACTCCACAAGCCATACGTTTTATCCTAGGAGAGGTGTAATGCCTCACGAGTATACTAGTTACTTCGTATAAAATGTCTATATTTTTGGAAACATTCATTGTTCTTACATAAGCGCTTTTAGAGCGTACAATCAAAATAATTTCGCGTTGAAGAATAGTATTTTCAATCATGAGAAAAGCCCGATATATTCGACGTCATACAAAGCGTTTATAACAGAGAATTATTACTAGTTCCGTGCAAAATACTTCCGCCTTATTATTAGACATGCATGCATAATTTACGTATACATGCAATGTAAATCTATATCGATCAACATTAATGTGCTTTTACAGCCGCGTAGTTACAAGTAATCTGCATTGAAATGTAATGTATGTAAACGCGATAAAACGGACGGGCATATAGATCACGAAGGCTCTTACGTTATTATTATTACCATGACAATAGCCATATTATGTAAAATGAAGTGATACATTACGTTATAAGAAGTAAAATGTATAGAACAGGCGTAAAAGTCGAGCAGCTAAGCAAAAAGTATTATTGTGCTATGATATTCATTGGATATTTTGAGATTTATTAATTAGAATTTATTTTTCGTAAACTATGTAAGGAAGAGATAATGTGCGCTTTTGCGCAGTTAGAGTAAAATATAAATTTTGAAGAGGATTGCCAATTTAGATCATGTCGATACTCAATTATTTTTGCAATGAAATAATATTTACCGTTAACGCATAATAAATTTAAAATTTAACTTATAATATATTTATGAATATGCCATTTATCTGCATAAACAAGTACAAACGTATCGCGCGCATGCAATTTAATTTTCAATCGGAATTTATAAACTTAATTAAACATTTAATTGATATTAGCTTTCTATGTGTAAATTTCTTATAATTTTATTCCCTTTTACATGAAAGTCTACAAACGTTCGTTTAAAGTTTAAACGTGCCATTGTAAAAGGAATTTATTTATTATATTCTTTATAGAATGATTGATACTCGGCATATTCAAAAATATAGTCGTTAAGATAATCGTGTGTTCAAAAATATTAGATCATTATTAAACGGAAAATGCTAAAATATATTTATTTTGTGTATTTAGATGAAATGTATTACTGTTGATAAATATACCTTTATTTTCACAAAATACAACTGATGAGATTTTATGTAAACGTCACAAGGAAAGAACATCCTTCGATCTTTGTCTTTCATGTTTACTGAGTTTTCTTTGTTTCCGGATTATCTATATTCTTTCAAATTTTTACGAACTTGACACGACGAAAATTCAGCAATATGACTTGGGAAGAGATTAAACCAAAGATCTCAGTGCCAATATTTTGCGCACTCACACTCTGTATATTCCTGGCAGATATTCTAATCGACGAAAAAAAATAAGGAATGGAAAGGAATAGTAATAACGTATGTATTACGGTTAAATTTCTGACAGCAATTATTTTCAATCCTAGAAGACATGTATCTTGATGCACATCATAATTTCTAAGGAAATGATTGAATAATCTATATTCGTATAGTAATAGATATATAAGCAATACCCTGGTGAAAAAAATTCTCATAATATCTCATAATATTTTTAAGAATTTGTCATGTTTTAAATTTATGAAGATTTCAGAAAAAATATCTTGAACTTTTTCAGATTTTATAAGCTTTCTTCAGAAATTATAGAATGAGAAATCTTAAAAATCTTAGAATATTTAAGAATCACATACATGAAGAATTCTAGAAAAGATATAGACTTTCTCAACACTTCTGAAAAGTGTTCTAATTCGTATAAACAATCTAGAACAAAGAAATGTTCTAAAATGTTATAAAATTATACAGAAATTCTGAAAAATTTTGAAATTTATATAAAAATTTTGAAAAATTATATGAAGAATTCTAAGAAAAATTTTCACCAAGGTATCTTTTATGTGAATATTTAAATACATTTTCTATAAGATAATTTAGTTGTATTAATCGATTTACCTTTCTTTTCCTTTTATTTATCTTCGTGTTTTATATAATACTATAAGTGTATTTGCTTTTTTAGCATACCCCGATGATGACAAATGAATTGGAAATGCAAGACGTACAAACATTTCAAAAGGAAAACGCACTGAATAAATTATCATCGATAACTATTCAACAAGCTCGTAGAAATGTAACCCGTGTTGATGACGTGTCAATAAACGAACATACCATCGAGAAAACGCTGAAAGAGTCCACCGACATGTTCATCCAAAATTTAGACAAAATCTCTAAGATGGATATTAAGGACAAGAAAGTAAGATAACACCACTGTAATGTGTGAACAATTTGTTAAAATTAGTTTAAAATTATATGGATAAAATAAGCTTTATATTAATAAGAAAACTCATTATTTATTCTATGTATATTTTATTTATAATTTTATATGCCGAGTATACAAAAGAAGAAGAAGAATTAAAAAAGAAATAAAAAAGAATGAAAATAGAAGAAGAAAAAGAATGAAAAATTAAAAGAAGAATTAAAATATACATAGATTTTAACATATATTTTAAAAAACACGACATACAAAATTATAAATAGAATAGCAACATATGTTAGGTATAAATATGTTGGATATTATAAATAACATAATCTTAGTTATTAATTGCTCTTTTCCACCAATCTGCATATGAAAAATCCGATGTCTAGTCATTACATTGCATCGACTCTGGAACGCCTTTGGAACCTCCGAAATCGCCTGTGGACACACTATCATCGAAAATATTAGAAGATATTGAGGCGCAGAATGCAGAGATAAAAGTTCCATCGATCGACTCGTTCACGCCGCTAGAAGCGGCCGCTATATCGTGCGTCCTCGAGAAACTTTTGGATCAGCTCGCCATAATCGGATTCATGATACCAGCCAACGTCGATCCACGCTGGGACGATACGTTCAAGACGATCGACGAGATGTATGGGGTGCCTGATGAACCTAGAATGGTCTTCAGAGAAGATATGGATCTATTACCAGTCGTACCCACGAAGGCTGAAAAAATGCAGAGGGACAGGTGTGCAAAAACACCCCTCATACACGTTTTGTTATGACACTTGTTGCGAAAATGTACCCTACATTCTATTATTTTGGTATAACTGGCAGGTATGTAAAATTCCTGAAAAAAACATCATGGTCTCAAAAAGATAATACGTTATTCGTTTTTCGGAGCTTTGTGTATGTTCAAACCTTTCACGAAAAAGTCATTTCGATGCATTATCCTGATATAGAAATAAGAATCTGAAGAGAAGGGTGCGCTTCGCCCTGGTGAAAAAAATTCTCATAACATCTCATAATATTTTTAAGAATTTGTCATGTTTCAAATTTATGAAGATTTTAGAAAAAATATCTTGAACTTTTTCAGATTTTATAAGCTTTCTTCAGAAATTATAGAATGAGAAATCTTAGAATATTTCAGAATTCACATACATGAAGAATTCTAGAAAAGATGTAGACTTTCTCAGCACTTCTGAAAAGTGTTCCAATTCGTATAAAAAATTTGAGAAATTTTCTAAAAAGTTATAAAATTATACAAAAATTCTGAAATTTATATAAACATTCTGAAAAATTATATAAATAATTCTAAGAAAAATTTTCACCAGGGCGGACAATCACTAATTTGCATCCGCTCCTTCAATGAATCTGTATTTAGGAACTATGTATGCGAGGTCCTCAAAAAAGTCCTTCACGAAATAAAGAACTATAGAAGGTTCGACAGTCTGCAAAAAGAGATTGATAATATTACAAAGAAACAGGAAGGCGAACGTAATCTCGAAGAGAGCGCCCAGATGTGGCTTAACCAAGCTGAACAACTTCGAGAGCTGCTAGAATCTGACAAAACAACGAACGAGGAAGACAGGAAAAGGACGATAGAACTCGCGCAGGAAAGCGACGCGCTAGTCGACCACGCGATATTCTTAAATAGCGGAAAATTGGGTAACATACAATCCATATAAATGCGCTTCTTGATGTTCTAATCGAGTATATATTGTACTCAGGCTATGCGGAAAGATGGGCAAAAGCTAGATTGGAACAGCAGGAACTCAAACTGTATCTACAAAGAAAAGATATGCTGGACAAACTGAGTGAATATTCAAAGGAATACAGTGCGGAGCAAATCATCTCGGCTGAAATGAATACTTACTTAGAAGCAGACATCAAAGAGAAAGAAGAACAGATAGATATGTGGACGAAGAAGTATAATAAGGAGATTGTGGAACGTCAGGAAGAAATTGATGAGTTAAAGGTATATCTGAAGATTAATGCAATAGAGAATAGAGTAAGATAAATAAGAGTAAATAATATATAATCCATATAGTATATATATATTTAATTGAAGAAAAAAGAATTATTTAATACAATATAACATAAACTTTTAAATAACTTATAATTGTCTTTATCCACTGATAGAGACTAATAGAGGAACAAAAATTAGAGATGGAAAAAATGCGCGCTTTAATGGACGAACGACAGAAATTTATCGACGAGTGTATTGCTGAGGATGAAAGATTAAAAAAAGAAGAGAAGCTAAATAAAGCCGCGACTCTTATCCAATCGATATGGAGAGGTTACATGGTAAGGCAACAATTAGGAAAGTACAAAGGTCTGCGAAAACGATTGAAAAAGCGGAAGAGACTAAGCAAGCAAAAAAGGGCGAGACAAACAGAAAAGACAAAGAGTATACATCTAAGAAAAAGAGGACTTTAGTGCCTGAACAAACGACAGAGAGATTGATATTTTATTATTGGAAAGAGTTATCGCTTTCTTTACACACTAATAATGCCTTCGAAGTATCTGTGTATAAATTATTCAAATATATTTTTAAACAAATATCAGAAATACAGTATTTACAAGAAGGTCTGACTCACACACATGCAAACATGACAAGCGCACAGCATTGTTCTACACATCACTTGAACATTACCGAGTACGAAACTCCATACGCGAAAGTAGTAATGATATAAATATATCGGCTCACTATCGTACTCGATAAAGGCGTAACGTCTCTCGGACTTATTCGATCTAGTTGACGCACATTCTCAAGCTAAAAATGAACAGCCGCTGAAGCAATCAGTGGCAGTGTGATGATCACTGTACATCCCCTCCGCGTTGCAACACGTGGGAAATAATCACGATTTTATCAGTAGCGTATAGATTGGTAATGCGATGACGAAATTACACGTGACCAACGTTTATGTGTGAACCAAAATAGATTATACTCATCGTTCAGTCTGCATGTACTAGAGAGTACTGTATTATAAGTTTTTGCAGTAGACGAACTAGTGCGGGCGATTAAATCTACCTTCGCGTCTTATTAAATACGTGCCGAGATAGTCGCGTTGCCCGATATCGCGAGATGGCCACTGATCTGTTTACGGACACGTCGACACAAATCGTGCACATAGAATCTCCCGAGTCCGTCTAACGGGTTAACACATGCGTTCTCCACCGACGAGGTAGCGAAATGAAATTCGGGCGAAGTGAAGGTACCGTCGCGAACGAAGCGACGCACGCGCACGCGTTAAAATTTGAGAATGGTAATTCCTCTATCACGACGAGACTTGCGGCGTGTTTAATTGAAGTGGAATTTAAACTGGAAGGGAGAACCATGGAAGTGGTGGAACTCCTGGAAGGGATTGAAGCCCTGCTGGTGTCGGCCCGATTCCGGATCCAGAGGATCTTCGCCCTGATCGAATTTCGCCCTCTTCTCGTCGTCCGTGAGGACCTCCTTGGCGGCGGCGATGTCAATAAACTTCTTCTGCGCGCGTTTCTTCTCGTCGCCCTCCTGGAAATTATCTGGATGCCACTTCTGCGCTGCTTTCCGATAAGCCTTAATGATATCCCGCTTATTCGCCGTCCTTGGCACGCCCAAGATCTTATAGTAATCTCGCGATTCCGACAGCTTTTGCCGTTGTTGCGCTTTTTGCAGTCCCTGTTTGGCCCTTTGGAAGTTCGGATCTATCTCTAACGCCTCCTTGAAATCTCTGATGGCTATTGGAGGAAAAAATATATGTTACAATCATTATATGAGGTGGGAAAGCTCCGTACAAACTCCGCACTATAAAAATATGTAAAACTAAATTACCATCGTCGAACATTTCCGCGGTAAGATACGCCTCTGCACTGTCGCACAATACACCCGGTTCCTTCCTGATATTTAACGCCTCTTGGCAATTATTGATCGCCTGAGTTGCCTCAGAATTTTCCCTATAACATCTACAGAGATAATGGTAAGCCATAAATTGCACTTTCGGCTCGTTCGGCTCTTGCGTTAGTACACGGCGGGCTGAATCAATACACGTGTCATAATCCTTATCATCCAGTGCTGTCTCCGCGTCTTGCAGCAACTTCTTTATCTTTCGAATCTTCTTGTAAAAGGGGAAACATTGCTTATGGTCTGGATCGAGCTTTAAACATTCTCGAATCTCCCTAAAAATTTATGTCAGATTAGTGCTGCACCTTAACAAAAATATCAGCGATTATTCTGATGGTTAATCACAATAATCACTCACTTCAATGCCTCGTCAACATCGCCGAGACGATACAGCCACGTTGAGAGCTTAAAGAAACCCTCCGTATTATCAAATAGCAATTTTGTAGTCGAACGTATGTCGGATATGGCGCTCATAAAATCTCCAAGGGCAACATGACTCTCTGCCCTACGTTCTCTAAGATAAGAGGACCACGGACATATCTCGATGAGTCGAGTAATCTGCTGCACAGCTGCTACGTGATCGCCATTATACACAAATTTATCGACTAATTTCATATCTTCTCTAGCTGGAAATAACCTATTTAAGGCAATGAAGGCATCCCTATTATTTGGTTCTAATGCTAGCTGAAATAAAAAGAGAAGCGACGTGAGTCGTCCGCACACGCGAGTAAACTGTATGCAGAACGCGTAAAAAACATAATGTAAACACCAAGGACAACGTACCACGTCGTGAAAGTCGTTTTCAGCCTCGTCGAAGTGGGCCTGCTTGAGCAAGATGTTACCGCGCTGCAGCTTCGCTGGCGTAAAGTCTGCCTTCAGCTCCAAAACCTTGTCGAGGTCGAGAAGGGCGAACTTGGCTTTGCCCAGCGCTAAGTAAACCGTGCCTCTCTTGTAGTACGTCAGGTAGTTGCTCGGGTCTCCCTCTGAAAGAAATTCATCCTTGAACTCTGGGACCGCTCCCCTCCACCCCGGCGCGAGGTCAGCTGTTAGGGTGACAGCTCGTCCTCGCTGAACGTCTAAAGACCAGGTGTCTATTCGCGATTCGACCTACCCACGGCTGCGTGATAGTGCGAGAGTGCATCCTGCAGCTGGCCCTTCGCCAGGAACTCCCTGCCGTACTCCAGATGTTTAGTGATCTCCGACTGCGAGACACTTCCGACCACTAAAAAAAGAAACGGACGTTATCGGTCGCTCGCGGGTAGACGGGCCCAGTTTATTTAAGGGTGAAGAGAGAAAGGTTAGGGGTGGACGTACCGTCGAAGGTTACATCCAGCAGTGCCACTATCAGGAGACCGTACATGACTGGGGGGCGAAAAAAATCAGTTCCACCGCGTGCAATGCTGTAAATAAGAAGACTAACGCGTTCGGCACCGCCAGATCAACACCTAACCATCCGATAACACAAAACCGTCCAGCCACGCCGCCATTGCGATCGTGGTCTTACGTGATTGGCGGAGCCTCGACTCGTATCTCCCCCGCGACCCTCAACGGCGCGGATCAAGCGGGGCAGATAATGCGCTGCGCGGGGAAAACGAATGTCGAAACACCCACACGGCACACGCGAAACGGAATAGAGCTCCTCAAACTGCATAGATACTAAACTGATTTAAACGTTTTTGAATAGCGCATCATAGCCTAAAAATGGGGGGACCCGAACTCTTGGGGGTGACCGCTTAGTGCGAGTAGCGACTGCGGTATAGACTGGTAGTCAGTGGATAGCAGGTTCAAACCCATACAGCACAGAAATTGCAGCAACGTCGCAGTAACATTGCAGCAACATTTCGGCAATATTGTTATGTTGCTGCAGTGTTACTGCGACGTTGCTGCAATTTCTGTGCTGTATGGGAAGCCTGGCCCTCACCTCACGTATATACGAGTGTTTAGGGCCGGTATCACCATCTCCGATTAACTTGATCCTCCGATTAAACTCACTCTTCGTCTCTTATTTCTAATTGTTCAGTTAGAAAGAGACGAAGAGTGAGTTTAATCGGAGCGGAGGATCACGTTAATCGGAGATGGTGATACCGGCCCTTAATCTCGGAATTTTTCTGATTGGCCAATTTCACCAACCACGGTTAACTTAACCGGCCGGTTATTCCATTGGAATTGACCAATCGCATTTGTTAATTTTGCTTAACGACAAATGCGATTGGTCAATTCCAATGGAATAACCGGCCGGTTAAGTTAACCGTGATTGGTGAAATTGGCCCTAAGCGTTGAATGACCGTTAAAGCCCGTTCCGGGCTAGTTGAAAACGCGTGTCCGTGAGGCACAAACCCAAAAAAAAAAAAAACCCAAACTCTTACTTAACCTTCCCTTCCCCTACAGCACGAAATATTGTTGAAACATTGCAGGAATATTATTTTGTAAGATTGAAATATTTCATTATATATTTCTGAAAGCTTGCAGCAATATTCCTATGTCCGCTTTTAAACAATATTTTGCAATATTTCTGTAATGTTGTTGAAGTATTTAAAAAAATGTTGTATAAAAATATTTCTGAAATCTTAATGCAATGTTCTAATAATGCAAAAGGGTTACTTGTATTTTTGCTATACTCAGCGTATTTTACCAACTGAATGATAAGATAATTTTTATAGTTAAATCATATGTCTTTATATTTTTCTTTTAAATTAAGCAAACACATGCCCGGTAAAAAATTTTTCATATATAAATATATATAAACAGATATA
>NJRQ01001453.1:12687-22741 GCA_003063805.1 Aphaenogaster ashmeadi
TGGAAAATCTTAAGAGTTTGGAAATAATTTTTTTATTATTTATACTTTCGATTAAAAATAAAATTTATATGAAATTTTTTTTTATAATACCCTATATCTTAGCATTTGTTGGATTTATTTTTAATCGTATTTTTTAAATTCGCTTAAAAATTCTTTTTTTCTTTTTGAAATATGACATTATGCTTGCTTATTCTTATCACAAAATGTACAAAAGAAGCGCGACTATAAAGAGCAAAAAAATGAAAATTATTTTGATATCCAAAATATCTTGACAAAAAGTGACTCACAATTGTCATTAGGTGCCTCATTGTTTAGAGTTGGTTTGCCAGCGTCAGACCAGTAGCCCCATGTTATGGCGAAGGGACCACATACGGATTCAGAACATCCGATAGTGGTGTTACATTCTGTGCTAACTTCGCATATACAGCCTAAGCAGACCTCTGATACTTGAGCTATAAAGAAAAATAGAGATACAAACTTTTATTAATACATAAAAGAGAATGTGTAACATTTTAGTCAGGATTGGAAAGTAACACGTTACAAATACTCTAGTTCCCATTCCTGGTTTTAGTTAAGTTGCTTTATCATAAGCAGGATATTCCAGCAGAAGTAGATTAAAAGGGAAAAGTCAGTAAAACAGGAAAGTATCATCTATTTAGTATAACTATACTTTCTATTTTTATTAAACAAAGAAAATATGTCGCTTTGAAGAAAATATTGATAACATTTACAAATTTAAGATAATTCTAATTTAAAAAATTATCTTTTTATGTGAGGCCTCCGAAGTTCGTGCAAAGTTTGTTACAATTCTATTTTATATCTTCAAATCTAATAAAGAATATTTAAGGTTTTCAGTACATTATTAACATCTTCAATTAAATTCTAATCAATGAAAAATTTTTCATAATAAGAAGATATTAAAATCTAATTTTAATATTAAATATCTAATTATATTTAATATCTAATTATAATATATAATATATCTAATTATATACATAATTATAACAATAATAAACACAATTGATAGTGAATATGACAATGAGTGGTAATTGAATTTCTCTATCTTTTGTGGATTTCCTGAAAAATGTACCTTTAAGTTAAGAATCTATGAGAAGAGAAAATGTCTGAAATTGTTAAAGTTTTTTAACACACATCTCTACAGTATACATTAACACATCTATAGAACCGGCATTTTTAGTGTGTGAGATGTCGCTTATACATATCCCGCAACATTAAACACGCTTATGTATCGTACCTGCACGGCGTGGTTGTTTTGCAACGTCATGGTTAAAAATATAACTCAAATCAGCTCATGAATTTAAATCATAACTCGTGCAGAGATGGCCATGGCGACTATGGTGAAACGTTTCTTTTGTCCGATTCGCGTTTCTTTATTCAGGTATATTAACGGATTATCTAAAGTCAGCAAAAAATTATTTAAAGTCAATTGTCCAGAATGCAAGAGTCTCTCCAGTATCATTGAATAAATTACATTGTTCCGTTTTATTTATAAATAGTATCCCACATTTTAAAATACGCCGCAATACGTAGTTACATCATATTTGTATCTATATTTATATTTTAACATTTGCAACATACACAATCAAGTTTTGTACATTCCATCTATGTAATGTGATTTCTACATTCAATTAGAAATATAGAGAATATGTATTATGAGCAAACTTCAACAAAGTGATGTGTGCAAAGAATAATCGAATCATCTTATTCGATTTGAATAGGTTTACGACGATGAGTTAATGCAAAACTTGATCCAGCTAACCAGTTTTAACAGTCTGCATTTTTTTGAGTCAGATTATTATAAACGGATCATCTTCTAACTCCCACTGGTTGGGCGTGGCCTGAAGCGGCTCTCTTAATGAAGTCAAGGCCTTTCTGTATTTTTGATCTGCTTGTATCGTTTGATTGCTAATCACGGATCTCTCATCAATACCACTAGATCTTTTATTAGTTATTTCTTAGTTATTTCTTCCTTAAATGCCAGTTACTCTATAATCGTAATTAGTAAAACTGTAAAATTTAATTCAAGGTCAACACGAGTTTAAAGCGTGGATGTGTGTGTGATGAAAGAAGTATCCTTTTTTTCGTTCAGTTCATTTAGTATTGTTGATTAAAAGAGACCTTTATATATATATAAAGATCGAAACCAGTTTCAAAATACTAACTGAGAAATCTTTTATGCGCATAAGGAATCAAATTGGAGACTGTTAAAAATGCTCAAAGAAGAAAAAAAGATAATTTTCCTATCGCACATATATCCTTATATTAGACTCATAGTTTGGAATAGAGTTTTATAATTGGTTCACAGATGAGCATTATCATTCTATTTAATTGATAATTAATTCTTCCAAATTGCTTTTAAAATATACGTTATAACTTTTGAAATATATATGCTGATTTCATTCTATTAACATTTAATTCGATATTAATTTGGATATTGCCTTATAATTCTAATAAATACTTTTATTAATATTTTATTTCATTCAAAACTTTTCATCATGATGATAGTGAACAATTACAACTGACAATAGTCTATTATCGCGAAGCTTGTAATAAGACAAGAAAATAAAACGAGGAAATAATATACGAGGAAATGAAACGCGGACGCAAGTGGTATTCGCATTAGAGTAATCACACATGTTTTCCATACTTAGATTTCCTTATCTTAATCTGGATTTCGTCACAAACAGACCGCAACTATCACATCATTATTTTATTAGAGCTCTTCTAAATGCCATTTCTGTAATCGTCATCGACGATGTATCGTTAAAACATAGCTGGAAAATACTAATCTTAACATCCATTGCAAGTCGAGCGTTAAGTTACATTTACTTACGGTATCGTTTACGGTAAAGTTACATTAATTCGGTGAGCATCTCTATCATTTGATTTTTGTGACAAATAATGTCATATAAAGCCAGCGGACTGTAGCGGACTTCTGACAGTATATGATCATGTAACTCTTTGTCTTACGTAGTCACTAATAACTACTAGAAAATATACACACAATGCGATTAGAGGTAAAAATAGAGAGACAAGAGAGCTCTCGAGTTAAATATTATTCTATATATTCTATATATACATATTTCTAATTATGTGTTCTGTTGTGTGTGTGTGTTGTGTGTGTTGTGGTATATATTTATTATATATATATATTTTTTTTTATCTTATAATCTATATAATCTTATATAAGAGAAAGTAATGTCTAATAAATAAACTATTATATATATATATTACTTTATTTATTAATATAAACTATATATTTATAATATTTCATAAAAGAAATATATGTAAGAAATACTATATATATAAAATTTTAAATCATAAATGATATTTCTAACATTAACATAATGAAAGAAAAATCGGCCTCACAAAGATAGAATAAGACTCTTAAGATTGACCGACGTATCGCATAGCAGTCAGGGACGCGGTCATGGACACAGAAATATTTCTAAAGAACTCCGCGAGATGCAAACTGTGAGATACTATTAATGATATGCGGCTGATAAAAGTTCTTGAAACTAGCGGTAGCCAGATACGATCAAATCTTTAGCTTCTAAATCAATCGAAGATTAATGCAAAATTATACTTTGTGCAAAACATAAGTTTAATAAAATATTGCTTAAATATTTCAAGCATTATGTATAAAAATATAAAAACGGGAATTGTGAAAAACAAGCAGTTAATTTGCAAAGTATAAATAAATGCGCAATAAATATTTATATATAACATGTATACTTTCTTATTTAATTTACAATTCTATAAACGTTATTTTCGGATTAACCGGCTAATTTTTTATCCAACATAGGATTCGGTCCCATAGGGGCCGATTAACAGGGAATCGACTGTAAATTTTAATATTCGAAATCAGAACAGATTTTGCTATTATTGAATTTAAAACTTGTATTGCAAAGTTTATAACCGAAGGTCACTGAATCAAACGAAATTATTGAATGGTTGTACTTGGTTGCGATTCGATTCTAGTAAATTCTGTTCAGATAATATTTTATATTCGCACACTCGTAGAGAGTATTTTGAGATAAAATATTCTATTTGTAATATACCTCAGTTTTTAACAAGTCCTGAATCAATATTTTTTCAAATTGCCAATTTCTTCAATTTCTAAGTGAACATATTTTCACATTTATAACACGTAAATTTTCTCAAAATTTATAGAGCTATTTACCCAGATAGCAAGTACACGTCATTTTGATACAATTATAATTGCTCTGAGTAGTAACTTTTCCAAATTACTATATTAAATCATTTTAAACTCGTATGCAACGAATAGAGTAAAAAATAAGGAATTTCTTACCATTGTTTAACAGTGTTAAAAAACAGATACGAAATTAATGTAACTAAACAAGTAGTAATCTATTAGTATCAATATCAAAACAATTACAGACTGAAATAAGAAAAAGATATAAGATCAAGATGATATAAGAGCCAAATAATAAAATTATTATAGCATAATTAATCAAGTAACAAAAAATTTTTTAATAAAACAAATTTGTTAAAAAAAACTTGACGGGCCCAAGTTTATTTTTGAGACGTATTTCTAAATATATGCAGATTATTTTCTGTCTCTCTTTATCAATATTTTCTAATATTTCCTTGTTCAAATATTTTATATTACCTTCTAATTTTATAAAATCTTAAAGAACTTTAGATGAAAATGAATATATTCACATCTTGCAATTTTAGTTTAAAGATGTGCCATATCTTAAAACATTACCAAAAATGTAAAACTTTCGTAGATTGTTCTATTATTACATTTCATTATCTGCGCAAAATTTGAGCACAATTCTCTTATTGGTTTGAAAGTTATTTGATTTTTTTATTTGCATTTCATTCTTATGTAAAATTGCGTTTTGTAGCACTTATTTGCAAATTTGATGAGGAAGGAGCATTACGAATTAAATCAAAATTATCACATGCACTAATAAAACCCTAATAAATATTTGTGCCAAATTTCATTTGGATTCATTTACTCGTTTGAAAGTTATTTATTTAAAACTGCAGCAAAATATGATCATTGCACTGCATAAGCCATTTTAGGCTGCGTTCCGATATTCACAGCAGTGCTGAAAATCTATAGTATACTTTACGTGCACTATATATTTTCAATATCGGAACGCAGCTTTAGCCTCAGCGCCTTAAGTTAATTTTAAAACATTCACGACACTAAAACTTTTTGTCATCGATTATGAAAAATATTAATTTCAAATATTTTCTTTCTTGAAGACGCTAAAAATCACGTTATGATAGTTTAATTTCATTTATTTTATGATCCAGGCGATATAAATCTAAGAAAACTGCAATTTTAATAACTTTTAGTTAATATTGTACAACCCAAACATCCTTAATAAGATAGTGCGTATTACTGCACGCAATTCGGACACGCCAAGTTTTTTTTAACAAATTTGTTTCATTTTAAATTTTATTTTGTTACTTGGTTAATTATGCTAATTTTATTATTTGGATATTATATCATCTTAATCTTATATCTTTTTCTTATTTCAGTCTGTAATTGTTTCGATATTGATACTAATAGATTACTACTTGTCTAGTTACATTAATTTCGTATCTGTTTTTAACACTGTTAAACAATGGTGAAACATTCCTTATTTTTTAATTCTATTTGTTGCATACGAGTTTAAAATTATGTAATATAGTACTAGAGTACTTGATTAATAAAAAATCATCTAATATTTGTTTTTGAATAGTTTATATTTAAACTGATTATCAAAAAACGTTTTTGGTTTTAGGAACAATATAACATCCAATACTTTTTATGTACTTGGCGTATATTTTTTCCTTTTTTTTTTTAAAGTCTTTTTTAGGTTATAATTTTCACAAGTTTGAAGGAAATTCACGTGTTATAAATCGCTTTTCTACTAGAAAATAGACAAAACAGTCAATAGCTCACCGGAGGTGTAAACGCAAAGTAGTGCAACTATTGTCACGGCGACGCACGAGACTCTCGCTAACATCTCGGAGATGTGCTACTGCTGATTTGTTAAGAACAACGTTTATTAACGCACTGTGCTGGTCGACTGATGCGAGATAATCCACGCTTTCGAACGCTTCTCGACGATCGCTTTCTTATATACGACGATAGCAACCGCGCGATGAAGGCGAGAGGGAAGAGAGGACAAGCGGTGAGGATGCGAAGACATAGCAAGGGCAGGGAAAGGAAGAATCGTTCGTGGTCGAAGGACGAGAATTTTATCGTTATTTGCATCAAAAGAAAAAGAGAAACGAAATTCCGAACATGGGGATTGGAAATAGCTGAAAATTAGCAGCCAGACGATGTCCTGTTCTTTGACATTAAGTTAGGATCACCGTCCCGATTTGTTGAATAAATTTTTTTAATAACAGCAAATATAAACTTTTTAAGCATAGCAAGTCCATTCTTAAAAATTAGATTAGAAGATATTCCACAGATATTTTTACATATAATTTTTATGTTGACTAGACGTACAGATGTGCGCAACGCGCGCGCTATTTATTCTTCTCTGTTTAAATTTATCTTTCTAAATTGCCGTCCTTCTACGGTTCTAACTAAAGACTCTTCGAGGGTCTCTAATTTTGACAATATTCCAAGCGTTCGTAAAAATCATTTAATATATTTCGTACCCAAGTAGAACACAAAAGTCATGATGACGTCAAAATGATGCTAAAATGACGCCTTTGATATCATTTTGAGGTCATCATGACTTTAAAATAATGTCAAAAGCGTCATTTTAACATCATTTTGACATCATGACTTTCTGTTCTACTTGGGTATTTGCTATTCAGTCTACTTCGTATTACGAACTGTCATATGACATGAATAAAATTACTTACATATATCTTCAATACCGATAACAAATATATTGTGAAGAAAATATTAAGAAAATTATTTTCATAGAATTTGTAACTTTCTTATCCACGATGACAACTATACGTATACAGGGTGTCTCGAAAGGTAAGGTCAATCGACTAGGAGGTGAAAGAGGAGCATGAGTAGAATATAATGTAGGTAAATAAAATTTTTTCGTATTCGCTATGGTTTAGAAAATACGCTTTATAGGAGTATATAAAAAGTGTTGGAACCCCTTAATATTTCGAAAAATACGCATTTTCGAAAAAAATGTTTTATACAAGGGTAAGGTTTTAAGTGAAGCATAATAATGTGGGGATACCCATTAAAAAGTGGGGATACCCATTAAAAATTTCAAGGTTATCTTTATGTGACCTTGAAAACGCTAAGTCATACTAATTTTTCTGTGTAATGCTTCACTTAACATCCTACAATTTTTGTATAAAACATTTTTTTCGAAAATGCATATTTTTCGAAATATTAAGGGGTTTCAACACTTTTTATACACCCCTATAAAGCGCTGTATTTTCTAAACCATAGCGAATACGAAAAAATTTTATTTACATTATATTCTACTCATGCTCCTCTTTCACTTCCTAGTCGATTGAACTTAAGTCGAGACACTCTGTATATATGACATATAAACTCATGTAAGAATACAAAGGTGTAACATTACGTATAATGGCAGCAGAATAGTAGGGGGCAGCCAATCAAAAATTGGTCACAAATACAACCCGAAAAATTAAGGAAAATAAGGAAAATATATAAATATAAATAAAAAATTGTTATCTACTACAAAATACTTTATTTCACTTCGCTTTTTGTCACTTTTCTCACGTTTCGTTGCCCGAGAATACCGTTACCCGAAAATACACAGCAACTGATTAGTAACATTATTGCTTCTTAGTATTTGTGATCAATTCCTGATTGGTCAAAGAACGATCATTATTTTGAACGAGTGCGAATCCACGGGAATGTTACATCTTGTATTCTTACATCATGTATAAACTGTAAAATTATGCGATTTCCACGATGACAACTGCTCACGAAGTAAGCGCAATGAGAAAACCCATCAGTATCGCGGAAAAGCATCAACAATGAAACCTCTTACATGGCTTTTGAAATATGCTGAGAGGAGAGACAATATTTTTTTTATTTTATTATTTATCACGATTTACAAAATTATTAAAATAACAGGCAATGAATAGCATATTTACATATATGAATTATATAAGTAGTTATAACTACAGAGAGATATTAATTAATTTATGATATCTTAATTGAAATTTGTGAAGAATGTATTACATAATATTAATATTTATCAATTATATATATATATATATAGTATGCTAGACAATCTCTGATATTATATTATACGATTACTCTATAATTATTTATATTAAAAGAATATAACTTAATATATTCTCTTTACATTTAATTTCACTCTCTTTAGAAAGGACCAAAACCCATGGTCGAAAAATGTCACGATTCGCGATGAATTAATTTAAATTAAATATTGGCCAGTTGAGTCGAAACAAATCTCTTCTGTGGTTTAATATTTACTGGCGAGGAATATCCCATCTCTTGTTTATAACTTAATATACTTTTAAAATCTCACATGCTGTAATAGTTCTTATATCATTTTCCATTCTTCCATTCAAAACCTACCGAAAGCTTGAGAGATATTAAAAACGAAAAAAAAGCGAATCCTGCATCCTTAGCGTCCCTTGCAGCGAAAATATCGATGTAGCGTGTGATATATAAAAATCTGCAATAAAAACACGAAGACAAAAGAGAAGAATGATATTAAGTTTTAATCTCCTATTGTTTTGTAGCGGAAAAGGGACAGATCTTGAAATGTAATCCTGTATCCTTTTTCGCCTCTAATAAATGGCAGGTCGTCGTTACCTTAAAACTTGCAACAGAAACATGAAGACTACGACAACCGGATCCCAAGTTCAATGTCAATGCCCTAGCGGCGCGCCTCTCCTCGATGGTCTTACAATTGATACTTTTCCTTGGGAACAAGTTTCTAGAGACAGCAGGCGCGCCGAAGATAAGAACGTGCGTCGTTGCGCCAACAACATATTATTAGCCAAAATTGTTCGTTTAAATTTTCACAATAATAAATTTTAACCCGTATTACGAACTAAACGAAAAAGGAAATTCCGTTTTTCCTTGTATAGATATGCGCTCGATAATTGATGGCATTTTGATCGACGTATTTGCTTATGATTCACTACGTATGTAGATAAAATGTTTAAAATTCCTGTTGCAACATCATACAAGTGATATAATGTCTGTACAACTCTTATCCGAGGCTACGATATCTCTAATTTGTTTTTTTATTGCTGCTTCTTGTTTTCTTTCTGAAGCCGATAACAGAAATCAGCTTTAAAAAAATTTTTTAAATCTATATATGATTCCATTTAAAAAAACAAAGGTCATCTTAAAATCTCAGGAACACCTCCACCTAGAAAAAACATGTGTCCATCATAAGATGTCTCCCTCGAAACAGAGTAAGTTTTACTGAAAACATTTTTCTTTAAAATGTATTGTTCAAGAGATATTTGAGGTGGGCATTTAAAAAATGGGTCATTCATGGGTCATATATATATATATATATATATATATATATACAGGTATCCCTCTACTTACGACGAAGTTACGTTCCAAAACTTCGATCGTAAGTCGAATAAATGTTAAATCTGTCAAACTGCCGCTATGTATATATTGTTTAAATTGACATATTATTAGTATATCATTTTATATAAATAAAACATTATTTATACAAAATAATTCTTTTATTACTAAAAACGATTATAAACTTTTATTTTTAAAATTATGAAACAAAAAAATTTGTTTTTTCTTAAAAATTTTTAATATTATTTGTTATTATAAAATTAATATTCAATTTAAACACAGATTATCTTTTCATCAAGTGATTAAAAAACAAAATTATTTTTTCTCAAAAATTTAACTTTTAATATAACATTTAGTATTATAAATAAAAATTGATTGTATTATCGATTGACTTATTTATCGACGATTAATTGCATCATCAGCCATTGAGGTCACGCATGCTGGTTGTAAGTTCGAAAAATCGTAAGTCGAAGTAGTTGTAAATAAAGGGATATCTCTGTGTGCGTGTATACATATATATATATATAT
>NJRQ01001459.1:0-18815 GCA_003063805.1 Aphaenogaster ashmeadi
ATTGAAATCCAGTAACTGTGCCCTGGATTTGAAAGTAACGATTTTTTCAACAAGACTTTATATAAAGAGTAAGTTTAAATAATGGAATTAAGAAAGACAACTCATCCCATGAGCCACAAGCGTAAGGTAGTTCCAAAATGAGTATACAAAATTCGCAATCATATTAATACAAAACAAAGTAATTAACAGTAAAAAGATCTTAATATATGTCCAAGTATAAATTACTAATTAATAAGATAATATTAACATTTTAAAATTCTTAGTACACGCACACGCTCACACACACACCACACACATATTTAATTATACTATGCACATTTTAGATTTTTATTTATGTTTGCAGAACTACAAAAATTTTTAATAAAAAGGTCAGATTAATTTTATAAGTTTAACCCGTACATTAACCCTCCAATTAATTTTTTTTAGATATAGTACAAACGGGAGTACAATCGATTACGAACAGCACCCGCTTTCAGAATTCGAATATCTGTAAAAACGACAAAGTTACTCCCTATACAAGTTTTCGATTTTCCGTACTTTTACCCCCGTAGCGGTACAAACGAAACCAAGAGCGATACAAACAAGTACAAACGATTACGAAACAGTGCCCGCTTTCAGAATTCGAATATCTTTAAAAACGACAAAGTTATCCCCTATACGAGTTTTCGATTTTTCGTACTTTCACCCCCGTTTCGTGGGCAAATGATGGGCAAACGTTTGCAAAAAGAAAATTTTTAATTTTTCGACCTTTGGGGGACTAATTTCACACAGATCTACCGAAGTCGACCGTTCCCAAAACTTTATTTGTTAATAACGTTTTAACTAAGAGTGTGCAAACAAAAAATCGACCTGTTTGGAAATGTGCAAACAAAAGTCTATTGATTAATGCCATTTTGAACGCAGTATCCGTGTTTCGAACTTATCTACCAAAGTCGACTATTCTCGAAATTCTCTCTCTCTTTAATTGTTAATAACTTTTTAACTAAGAGTGTGCAAACAAAAATTGACCCGTTTGGAAATGTGCAAAGGAAAATTTATCGATTGCTGCTGTTGCAAACGCATATCTTTAGAATTCCCGACGGAAACGTACTTTTTGTAGTGTAAAGTTGGCCCTCTTCAACTTTATTTGTTAATAACTTTTTAACTAAGGGTATGCAAAGGAAAAATCGACGTGTCTGAGAATATGCAAACGAAAATCTATCGATTAATGCCATTTTGAACACTGCAGTAGTCGTGTTTCGAGCATCTACCGAAGTCGACCGTTCCCAAAACTTTAATTGTTAAAACTTTTTAACTAAAAGTGAGCAAACGTAAAATCGGCTTATTTGGGAATGTGCAAACAAAAATTATCGATTAAGGCTATTTAAATGTAATTTGCTCGTAGTTGGGGGGCTAGTGTGAAGTTGACTCCCTTAAATTATTTTTTTAATAACTTTTTTACTAGAAGTATGCAAACGGAAATTCGAAATGTGCATAGATGTGCAAACAATGAGCAATCAAATAAGCTACAGAAAGTTTGTTTTTTTAAATGTTGGGGGTCTAACTTCACACGGGTCGTAACGACTTATTTTTTTTAACCTTGCCTTCTTCTTCCCATTTGTCGCACTCGTGCGATCTAATTAAGACATGTATAACGTATAAATAGAATTGTAAAAGCATTAGTACACAAGTAAAGTATAAATAAATGACTGTAATGGACATTAAAATATAAGTATGTATGATATCGCGCGCGATCGAGTATATCCAGAAGTAAATGAGTGAATGAAATAGTGATTGTCAATCTATAAAAGCTATTAACAAATGTCATCCTCTTAGGTGTGTGTATGTAAATGATACACTGCGGGTCTATTGTTACAAAATTATGTATTCCCGCGTCTCATTAGAAGAGCGGCTTACCAATTATTATTTACATATATTTTACTACCGTACAACATCTCTGGGACGACGATGACAATGACTCACGTTTCTTAAACGTAAATTTTCAGATTCGGAATTTGCGTCGCAATATCTCCATACTTGTATAGGGCACGTAGAGGAAAAATAAAAACACTTTTATTATGTAATTCAAACCCAAGCTATCGATTGAGCCTACTCAGAACTTGATCGGTTTAACCGGTTATTGAGATCCGATAATCTCGGTTACTCGCAATTCGTCGACTCGCGTAAGATGCACGGGGTGTTCTCGCACTATGCATACACTTGGCGCGAGACACTACTGTGTCTCTTGATTAGTTGAGAAACTTACCCACAACCCTGCTTATACAATTATACCGTATTTTTCATTAATCGCGAAGTATTAGCTATAATTATTAAATTTCTTTTTAAATGTTTAGCTAATTTTAACTAATAGAGATGCATCCGTCACTCATACAATCAATTTTATAGCGCTTGACGATTCTTTTCTAGTATTCGCAAATCTCTATTCTCCATTTTGAATTCCATATTCATTCAGACCCTTTAAAAGATCCCCTTTTGACGTGAATAACTCGTAAATAAGTTGAAATATTCTTGTGTGACCATAAGCGAAAGCCGACTATTGATTAATTTTTTTTAGATGCACTTTACATTCTCAAAAATTTTTTCTCATTCGACAAATATTAAAACTTAAACAATGGAACATTTTTAAAAATTTTGTCATCGTTTCTCTTGCGATTGCTCATACGAATTCAAAACGATTGCAGCCAGCCGGTCGTTCTCGAAAATCTCTTTTTCGATCGTCATCTATTGAAATCAGAAAGTATAACAATGATAGCGTATGTATCGTCGTATAAATCACACATTGTGCGGCTGCCGATGTTTAGGCGCCCACATATTAACCTCGAGATGAAAAGGCCAGACATGCACATGGTATTGTTCGATCGACTGACCCTTCTTGTGACGGTGTGACCCTCTGCTGCTTATTTATCAAGTTTACGACTGCCTGCAGGACCCTTCATAATCGATGTCACATGGAACGACAAAATTTAGAATTTGTGAACTGTCACGCAAATAAGCACACATGTCCTTCTACCATAATGACGCGCTCCAATAACGAATGCAGTCAAACTGCTATCACCTTTCTGTTACGCGACATTGATTTTCAACGTTAAAATAAAATAATATTTAAATAGAATTTTTTCAAATTAAACTTTGTATGATAACATATAAAGTTATGGTACAAAATAAATATATAAAATAAGAATATTAAAGTAATAAAATATCATAAAGAGGAATATGTATAGAAATGTATATAACGTATATATAATTTGTTATATAACAATTTTAGTTTTCCTAATGAATTCTGTACAATGAATTCATAAACTGAGAATTCTGCCTAATATTAATGTTAATTGTATTTAATTCCTTTTCTTGTGGGATATAAAAAAAAGCACGCCACGTGCCTGCGTAAAAAGCGAATAACAATTAAGATGAGATGAAAAAGAAAGACCTTTCGTCCTTTTCTACATTAAGCATGAAAAACAGAAAAAGACGAATACTAATTGAATACGGAGTTTAAAAGGAAATCGACTAAATATTAAAATTTTTTGATCTGTATAAGCTTCTAGTTAAGATATTTAATAAAGATCGACAAGAAAAAAAATAGAATACAAAAAAGAGAGGAAAAGAAAAATGTATAAAGAGCGATTCATGTTATTGGGCAAATTTGTCACTAATTAATTTTAAGAGCGTTTTTTCTTAAGTTTTCGTTTTTTGTACTTGGGAACATTTTAAATATTTTGAATAAAATTTTATAATTTCTTTTTATGTACTAGAAGTGTTAAATATTATTAAAATAAAATAATTTTAAATTCACATTTTGATGGTATTAGATGGATAAATATTTAATAAATTATTAAATTATTATTAATAAATTATAAATATTATTATTAATTTTTATATAATTATTATATTTATTATTATATTAATTATTATATTATTATTAATAAAATTACGTCAAATACCTAATCTTATTATTAAATAAAAAAAGTTTTTTAAATAAAATAGAATAAAATAAATATTACATATTATTACATATAAAACTTTCTTGAAATTTTTGATAAAATAAATTGCAAATATTTACATACTTTACATCTGTATTTTGGTTTATTTAATTCTTATGAAATATAATATAATTGATTCTTCGTTTAAATCTGCCCCTTCCTCTCTCTCTCTCTCTCTCTCTCTCTCTCTCTCTCTCTCTCTCTCTCTCTCTCTCAAATTGAGTATCAAACAGTTGTCAGACATTAGATAAAATATCGTATAATATTCTTGTATGAGTTACTTTGATTAATCTTCAGTTGATTTAATCGACTATTAGTACAATCAACAGAATTGTTTGCAGCAAAATATATAATTATATAATTCGTTATTCCAAGTAAAACTTTTTTCCATATATTAAAGAACGAGATTAATAATTAATAATAAGAAAATTAACTTAATAATATTCTGAAGATATATTACCTGATAAATTATTTTCCGATTAAGTTAATCGGAGTTTGGTCAAAGTCACTTTCAATAGTAAATGCAGTAGAGTAATAACGAGCCCTTTTATCAAAACAGCCAAAAATACGCTATGATTCCAATTTTTATTCGAAAGGCGATTCGGCGAAATTGATTCATATACGTTGAAAACATATGAGACGGTCCGCTACCAAAATATAGTGTCGGCAGATGAACTATAAGAATAGGTCAAAGCCATCAGCGTAGGTCAGCTGTGATGTTTGTCCTTAGAAAAGGACGCCATTTGCGCGTCGTTGCAGCCTGCGCTCTGCTGCGTGACGAAGGACTGGCTGATGGTTCTCACAATAACAGTGGCCTATTACAGTAGACTATTATACAGTGAACTATCTTTTCGAATGGATTTGATCGAATTTTTCATAACAATCACAAATTTGCAAATAATGAGTTAAAGTCTGCGGGCTCTTGCCGCGCGTTTGGATAAAATAAAAAATATTCTATATTCGTTTTCTTAAAATCGTATATTTATAATAATTACACATTTACCGTTATGAGTTTGTATTTTTGTTTACGTAATACAGAGAAAAAATATTTGATTAAATATATAAATTTATATTATATTATTCACACATTTCTTCACAAGAAAAGGATTTGTAATACCATCGAAATGGAAAGACGTTTGGATGATTACCATTATTGCTCATATTTCATATTGTTAGAGTCCACATGAGATAAATGCAAACTGTCGTCTTAAGCAAGTGTTGTCTGTCTGGAAAATATCCCACACATATATTCATATCTGAATTTGAATAGAGTAACGGCGTTTAAACAGCTGCGTCTAACCCTTTTTGCAATCCTACACGAAGTGTCAAGGTTCAAATTTGCAGGAAAATATTTTTATCTTCAACGTTAAAAACATTTTTTTTTAACGTTGCATTATTTTTGTCTCACGAAGAAAGTGAGACAATCAATCGCATTCACATCTCTCTGTTACGAGATGTAAACTTATTTTCTAAAAGCAACAAAATTAAATTTCGTTAAAAAGTAAATACCTAAATAAATAAAAATTTGCTAGAAAAAGGGACACTAAAATAAAATTATTATTTAAAATTTTCTTCTTACAATGTTGAACAGAATTTTATATCAAATTATATTAATCTTTAATCGTTTTAAATATTTTAAATAAAAATTTAAAATATATTGCAACGACACTTTTTTTTTCGAAAGCAAAACTTTTCACATATATAGCTTTATTGATAAAAGTAATACAAAAAAAGAAAAGAAGAAAAAGAAAAAAAAAGTTTCCGCAAAGTATGTTGCAAAACTTTAACATTTGTGCTATTTCTAAAATGCAAGGACAGTAAAAGTTTTAATGTATATTTTTATTAAACGTTTCTTTATAAATATCTAAACTTGGGGAAATATATAATAAATTTAATCAATCTCTACATTCTGCATATGTGCAGCTGTAAAATGATTTATGTTTAAGAGTAAACATCCAATTCATTGCGTTGGCTAAACTACTCCATCTTTGCTTGTTTCTGCTTCTCAATGCATTTAAATCCTTGTTATTTCAGTTGTAATTAATTATGCTACTACACATAGAAAGCATACAGACACAAACTTTCAATACATTCAAAAATAAAGATAAATATAAAGATAAAAATAGTCCTTTCTCTTGCAATACTATTTATCTCAATTGCATTCTTATTTACGATATTATTTTCAACGAGGAAATTCAACCCGCGATTATCACTATAATAATAATTTGTAGAATTAATATACCTTGTTATCTTCATTATTATCAATTTTTCAAAGATAGGGAAAGATAGATGTATTAAAACGTAAAGTGCTAATTAATATTTGTTTGTAAAATTTATAAAAAAGTAATAAATATTTTTAAAAGGAAAATGTAAAAATAAATTTGAGATTAGCGCACTCTATCTCCGAGGTTCTGACGTAGTATTATTCGTTGCCATGTTCTATATACATACAAGTCATAAGTTTCGTATTGCCAACCATAATTTCTACATTATTTTTCATTTTACTACAAAATTCTTCGTTTCATTACGCAAACTTGTAGACTCGCTTTGGAACAAGAAGTTTAATGAGAAATTGTATAAAAAGCGTATTTATTTATATACGAACTCTGGAAAAGGGTTGACGCATAATCTGTTAACGAATTCATAACAGTAGTCTTAAAAATGGCTGCCGAAACAACGGGTAATCGAAATAACAGGTTTGTTTACGCAGCAAAAGGAGCAATTATAGTAAGCAACTTTTTGGCAAAAGATACGCTCAATTATCATCGTCGTTCGAGAAAGAGAGAGAGAGAGAGAGAGAGAGAAATAGAAAGAGTGAAGAAGAGGTGGGAGAAAGGAGAGCAGCCATATCGTCTATTAATCCGAACGACAGTCGTGATTGGATAGATGGACGAGAGAGGGAAGGTAACACTGCCCCATTGACAAGACCCAGGAATAAGCGGCTATTTCACTTTGGGACTTGGAATGTCGTTGTTAGTTCATATCAAGCTCACTTGTCGTTCTCTCAAATATTCAACGCTCAAATTCGTATTGATGCATATGTAAAGATAACGCGTAGATAACGTATTGTGACTTTAACTAAGTGCTCAGTGGTTTTTTGATGTAAATGTTCTGCACTCTTAAATGCCTCTCTTATCAAAGAGAATCTCTAACCAGAGCCGGAGGCGGAATATTGGGATGCATCAGGTTTGATCGAATAATTATTTTTTATTACTAATGATCCATAAAGTAGAATTCCTTCTTTATCGTATTTATAAGCGGATTGATTAATGTTTATTCCAATCGCATGCGACGATCCATTGACTTGCTAAATTAATTGTAAATTTTATAAAACATTATTTTAAAACTATCTGCAAAAAGAAATGTTAATACACAAGAAAAGAGGAAACGGGGTATTCTTCGCGAATTTAAAATCACTATGTATAAGAACAAGCGCGAGGAATTTTGTTTTCAAAGGTATGTTTGTAACTTTACTGCGGTTTTGAATTTTTTTCTTGATTCAAACTTTCTTCGAGATACGCTGTTTTGATCCTTGGACATCGAAACTGTTCGTTTATTTTACACACACCAAAAAATATATTAATTTATAATGAACTCGTAGATATCGCGAGAGAAAGTGCTCAAAAAAGAAAAGTTAAATATTTTATCAATTTTGATTTGATAAAAATCAATTTCATTCTATCAAAGCTCCAAAAAGTGTAATACATATAAGGCTCCAAATGATGTAACAAAAACCTAAAGAAAAGTACAAGGTAAAAAAAGAAAAAATAAAATTTATAATTATTTTAGTTGTAAGGACAACACTTTTCTATGGAATATATTGTTTATCAACTTTTTTTCAAGTATAAAATTGTTATTTCGATATGAACGAAACGTTACTATATTAATTGAATAATGTGAAATCATAAGTAAAAATTTTCGTAATTTTTGCTGTTCGCGAATGAGAATAAAACGAAACTTAAGAGACTAAAAAAACGGTTGCTTGCTTAATCGAGTGACAAATGACGCAGTCTATTCTTGGGTTTATCGCGATTGCATCCATGAATCCTTTTAAAATCTTTGCAAGTTTTTTTATAATCTTCCTGAGTAAACAGAACGAAAGACGTTATGAATTCATCCTCGCTTTCTTTTTTCTTTTTCTCACTTCATTTTTCATTTTCTACTTGTTGTAAATTCCTTTGTCTCTTGCATTGTGCGATAGAAATGTATATATGTGGAGAAAGAAACTATGCACTAACTTACCTATTCCTCTTCTTCAATCAATTTTTATTGTCTCTTTAAGTATATATTTTTCGTTACTGATTTTCGCATATAGATAAACCCATAAATTTTTGTGTTGCCTAGTAAATTTAGTAAATTGAGTTATCTTCATATAAATGTCTATTATTGTGCAAAAATGAATAAATAAATTTATTTAAATAGATAAATATGTTATATTAATTTTTGTACAAATGGACTTTTATAAATAGATAAATAAAAAGCTATGCACAATACAAGCATTACGTAAGTAAATACATTTATAATGAGTGCACACACGCGGATGTGTGTGTACTTTTGTATTAAAAATTGTTAATATGTCAAGTATTAAAGCGCGCATGCTTTGTTTTAATACGAAAACAAAAATCAATTTCATCTACATCGTAAGTGTAAGTGTAAGTGTTTGTGTATGCGACACAAACTTATTATAAATTCTACTTGCAGTCATACAAGGCATCTCAATCTATTTTGAAATTATTGTTAAAACCGCTATTTATCATACCAATTATTGTATGATAAATAAGGATCTCTCGAAAACAATAAACGTAAATTAAAAAATAATATTTTGTCCTCTTATTGTTTCGACAAGATCTTGTTGTCGACAATCTATATGTAAGCTACGCTTGAAATGATTTTAGCATCTCAAATAGATCGAAGCGTCTCATGTTCAAAATCTGTATCGCGTATTTCTCAACATCTCCAATTGAGTTCGGATTGACTTTTTGTCCTTCATTTTTTATTTTATATTAACAAACCTTGATTAAAATCGATCCTTCTATTTTCATTTTATTATGTTATTTATCAAGACTTTATTCAAGACTCAATTTTTTTTATTTTTTAAATAATTGTAATAATCTAATTACATTAAAGTATATAATTTTATGGCTTTTAGTTTAAGGATGTATTGGACCTATCTTCAAAATAGTACGAAGCCGATAAAAATTTGTGAAATTGTTTTTTTAGTCTTTCTGATGTGCTGCAAAAATTTTTAAATGAATCCACTAAACGGTTGCTGAGTTGTAACGATTTTAATTTTCACTGATTTTACATTCTCTCTCTCTCTCTCTCTCTCTCTCTCTCTCTCTCTCTCTCTCTCTCTCTTATGGAAAGAGACGATCTTGACGGATAAAACAGCTGAAAAAACGTTGAAGAAATAGTACCAATGTTTTCAATTTTTCTCTACATCTAGTATACAAATAGATGAAAATATCTGCCAAGTTTCAATTGTTTTCACTACACCGTTTTATAAAGAAATAAATTATAACTTGAGAAAATTGGCATTTTCACTGTCAACTGAGTTTAAGCTCATAAATGAAAAGAACTGCAAATAATGCTGAAAATATCTTTCTAGGAATAAAAATAAGACTCCAACTATCGTTCGAGTTCCTTACATCTAGATTTATTATGGATAAGGCGTAGATATTCAAGTATTTCAAATTTCATGCACTTTTGTCTAAAATTGTACATCCTTAATATTGTCTATTTATTTTTTTTTTATTCACAAGAAATGTCATGTTAAATCAAATTATCTAACTTGTCAATGATTTTTCATTATCATTGTCTACTGCGCGTAATCAATTCTATCCCGTAATATCTACCGATTGAAATTTCCACTACGAATCGTCCCTTTGTTATACGTTTTTCTATTTATTGTTATGATCTTGACGTATACATATGTCTCGCTTGGAATTTCGAAATACTACGTCGATACGACCTTCGCTAGAAGATAATGCTGTTCACGCGAAATTTGCAATATCAGAGAAGGAAAATGTTGAAAGTTTAGCATGTATTCATGGAAATATTAAATATTTTGAGAAAAACGTTGATTAATTTTTATCGACCACAAATTCAAAGATTTACTTTTACTAAAACATTCAATCAAATTATTGTCACTTGTCGCAAGTATTATAAAGAAACTTTAAGAAAGTATAAAATTCTAACAAATGTGTCTTGCAAATTGTGAAAATATGCAAGAAACCATTCATTTTACTTGGAATATATTTTCATATCGCTGTTGTACGCCACATCTCTAGCAGATATCGACACTCTGTTCGTTGTATTTTTTTTCACTGAAACTGACATTATCGCTACTCGTCTTTTCCTTGCCATTATTTTGCCTAGCATCGATCGCAGATCAGAAGTATCTACGTTTGTAAACGTTTATAAACGTTTATAAACGTAGAATTAAAAAATTCTAGTGTATGTCAATATTAACAAAATGTGCTAATTACTATGAGTAACAAATGCGAAATTTTTACAGACATGTTTCCGCAAACGAGAAATGGTTTGCTTCGAACAAGTAAACACAAGTTTGAATGATAATAATTACTTACATTTTACCTTAATTTATTATTTTCTTTTTTAAAGTCGACTTTTTAGTTTATATTATTTTTATTTCAAATTTATATATTTCTATTATACACAAGCACGCACACACGTCGCACGTCGCACGCCGCACGCGCATGCACACACACACACACACACACACACACACACACACACACACACACACATTATGTATTGTATATTATTCATATATTTTTATTTTATATACTTTTACTTTGAAAAAAGTTGTACATTTCCTTCTTTTTTCTAATTTCTTTGCTTCTGTTCATTTGATATTACTACGTCAAGTATAAGAATTTGACCGTCTTGTGTGGTATTGTCACTTCAAGTTCCTAATTCTTCCGATTTTACGTTTCAAAGATTGCAACGAAATAAAAAGAAGAGAGTCCTCCAGATTTTTTGATACACGCATGAAATCAACAACAACAACACATCATTGTCAAGGAACAATAATGTCTCCGCTATCTAGAAACCATGCTTGCCTAGGATAACAGAATCATGGTGAGTAATTGTGCAAGCATCCTTTTCAATTAAATCTTGATTGTTTACTATATTTGTAATTGCACTATATTTCTAATTACATGACAATTATATCAAGTATATGGAACGTGAAAATGAAGTGAGTTTTAAGACCAAACTGTGTAATGAATAAAAATTTCAGATTTTACATATTTTAAGCATTAAAGATGCACGCGTGTACATGTAACATAAAACAATTTAAAAGTTTCTTATACTGCAGGTAGTAAACTGAAATTTATATTTTAACCTTTTTTCATTTTTAATTCAGTGTACTATCTACCGCCGTGTATCTTATATTCTATATATTTCTTATCCATAAAACTTTTTGGTATAATTACAGAAAAAGAATGTAATATCGTTACACTTTTAACTTTACATATTATAATGTGATAATTTAACACACCTATATACATACATATACATATACGTGCATCTGTGTGCGTGTATGTGTGATGCGTATTAAGATTTAAAAAAAAATAGATTAGAGTGATTAGACAAAACGTGTTGTCACAAAAATAGATAATGTTCTCACATATTTGCAAACGAATTTTAAACGTATTCATCCTTCACAAATATATTCTTATATAGAGTATATAATTCTATACCCGGTAAAAAATTTTTCATATAAAAATATTTATAAATATATATAACTATATACATATAAAATATGTCCATATATGTTTTTCTCTCTTATATAATCTGTATTTATATATACAGGAAAAATAATAAGAAGAATAATTGAAAAATAATCAGAAAAATAATTTTTGCATTGTTTTTTGTTACGAAAAGTAAAATTGCAATTATATTATACAATATTCTATATATAACTTTTCTATACATTTATATATGATTAATATAATCATTAGACATTGGATTTTTCATATGCAGATTTGTGGAAAAGAGCAATTAATAACTAAGATTATGTTATTTATAATATCCAACATATTTATACTGCAACATATGTTATGTATAAATATATTGGATATTATAAATAACATAATCTCTTAGTTATTAATTGCTCTTTTCCACAAATCTGCATATGAAAAATCCAATGTCTAATGATTATATATGGGCAATTTTTATATGGACATATTTTATATATAATTATATATGTATGTTTATATATGTTTATATATATTTATATATGTTTATATATGTTGTTATATGAAAAATTTTTACCGGATACACGTTAGATAGATTGGAAAAAAGAATGAATTGTTCCACAAATTCCTTAATATTCCATATGTCCCATACATATTTATCGTTTAATTAATCAAACTACTTGTTACACTATTTGTTATACATACCAAATTCCTCGATGTTAACATTTGTCCCTTAACGTTAGTCTCTTTATAAAAGAGAGACACTTGGACGATCTTATATTTTTACAGAATAAAGTTGGAGGACAGGAACCGGTTCCTTTGACTTGGAACAGTTTCCTCCGATTATTGCATCAACAACTCCAATTCGTCGAGAAGTGAACGATCGTTTTTCACGACAAGTTGTAATTTGTTACTCGTCTGCCAAATATAGCCGAGTATATAACAAGTATCTACAAAAACTTCAATTTACGCGGCATCCGAATATCATGAATGACTATCAAGCTAATCGATCGTTGAACACCATGTCAAATATCATTCCGTTATCCAACGAGAGTATCAATCCAACGCAAGACATTCTGCAGTGTCCGTTATGTGTATTTGCTGCATCAAACAGGTAAGCTATAATACAATTAATCTTCTATAATTATGAGCACCGTATATAAGCATTTTATGTTAAGCTTATACATTTGGTTAAATTAATAGATACATGGCGATCTTGAATGTGACTTTTAGTAATGTATTCAACCAAAACATAATATTAGATCAATAAAATTCCAAGGCAAATATTCGTTAGACTTGTTAATTTCAGATCAGAATTCACCGAGCATCTAATTAGCCATTGCACGCCGAGACACAACAATTCCAATCTTAAAGCCGTCCTTACACATTTACCAGCACTTAAATTTCCCTCAAGTCAAGACGGTGACAATTGTTCTTCTTCTTCTATACTAACGGAATATATCGAACACGAGACAGAGAAGATCGAAGAATCTTCTCTTTGTATTTCCCGCGTGAATCGGAGCAACGTAAAGAGACGAGATAGAAGCTTCCGAGAAGCCAAGAATTGCAAGCAGTGCAATTTCACGACTAGCACGAAGATGGAATATTGGGAGCACATGCGCTGCCACATCAAAGGCTTTACATGCTCCGAATGCTCTTTCGTTACCAAATACAAGCATCACATGAACCATCATTGGCTTAGTGTTCACGATGGCTCCAAGCCCTTTAAGTGCAAAAAATGTTTGTACACGTGCGTAAGCAAATCGATGTTGACCAGCCACCTGAAAAAGCATTCAGACATCTATCCATACAGATGCGCGGACTGTACATACAAGACCAAGTTCTGCAATGCGCTAAAGAAGCACCTGCGAAAGAAGGAGCATCAGCCGGCGATGGTGCTGAATGCTGACGGCTCGCCGAATCCGCTGTCCATCATTGATATTTACGGTACCAAACGCGGGCCCAAGCAGAAGCCATCCGCTGAAAAGCAAGAGGAACAAAAGTTGTGCGTTGTGGCGACGACCAACACGAACAATCAGCTTGATTCAGCAGTGACTTGTCCACTCTCGTCGCTTCACTCGCCGGTTACTCGTTATTTGACTGCAATAACCGCGGTAAAGGGAGTAAACGATGGGCATTGGATAAATCATTATAGCATGAATAAGAACCCATCTGTCGCGACGTTCCCTTACAGCGATTTAGTTGCCGCGTTCAATTTGTCAAGTCATGTCTCGCTTCGCAAAGACGCGACATTCTACGAAAATGTGCAAAAAACGGATCACGCACAGTCCGATATTCCGTTAACGGAATACGTAAGGATTTTGAACACCGAGAACAAAATGCCGGAGATGTTTGCCCAAAGTTTGCCTATAACTAATTTCGACACAACTAACAACGTCAGCAAATTTCACACCTCCGACAGCACGAAGGCTACTAGCGAATCCTCGATATTCGTGACGTTAGAAACTCAGCTAGAATATCAAAAGACCAAATCTACAGACGTGCCGTTGGATCTCCGCATAGCCGAGGTGATCAAAAAGAATCAGCTTCAATTTCAAACATTAGCAAGTACGAATTTACCAAAAGTCACCGGCACCAGCAAACGTAAGGGTAAAGCGATAAAGTTGAAACGTCGCATGGTAAAAGAGGAGGACACGGACAAAAAGCTAGAGCAAAACAAAGGTGTATCTTCTGAGTCTCCGCCGGATAGTAGACCCGATTTCCGCGATGTAAACCAGAAGATCAAGGACACTAAGAACGAAGATATTGCCGATTTATTCGATGCCGAGCTCACCTGCCACTACTGCGAGATCATATTCGGCAACGTGATTATGTACACCGTGCATATGGGTTGTCACAGCTTTGATGATCCCTATACATGCAATATATGCGGCCACCAATGTATCGATAAATTATCCTTCTTTCTGCATATCGCTCGGTCGGAGCATTAAGTAAAAATAAAAAATCCTTAGTCAAATGGTGCTTCGATTGAAAGAAAAAAAATTATATACGTCGTGAACAGAACTTTCGACGTTGAAGAGAATAAACTAACAAAAGCGAAACGGAAAAGGAAATTTTCGACATAATTCTAGTCAAAAGTAGGGAGTATAAAAATACTTTAACGAACGTTTGCGATATATAATTTAAAGAAAAAAAAGGCAAAAAGTCACATGTATCGATCGGTATATACGATCCAGCCGGCAGATCAATTTTAATCGAGCCTATTTCCAAACGATTATTTTCAATTATTATAAATGTATTTTCTATGTACATCTCGAATTTCGTATCACTTGCCAAACTTTTATTGGTTTGATTAGATATTGGAATACCGCAAATTTAATTTTCAGATATGAACATCACATTTGCATATACATAGAACACGCACAAAAATTATGCAGATCTCAATCTTTATCAACGAGAACTGAATAGACGAAAATGATAGTGAAACGCTGTAATTTAGATTGGATTGATATTTGTTTTCCTTTTCACACAATTTCTTTTCTTCTTTTACTTATCTTTCTTGCGTAATACAAAATCTCGATATCAGTCTCGATATTACACGATCTAATTAAGTAATTATTGAATACCACAAATTTTTCTCCAATACAAACTATTTGCATTAATTTGTTTTCTTAACATAAATTGACCATTTAATGCAATAATTTCCATTAAAAATTCTAAATTATTGTTGAGATCATGTAAAATTATATAATTATATATGCACGCGCGCGCGCGCACCCCTCCTCCGCCACACACACAGCAGGTTAAAGAAATTTCTTACAAAATTTCCAAGAATACTAACAATTTAACTTGAAACTGAGAAATAATTGGTAAATAATAAATATGATTTTCTTTTATTTCTCAATAGTTGTGTTGGAGCATTTTTCGAGATTTTGCAAAATTTCTTCATCTCTTCTCCTTAGAAATCTATAAGTTTCCTCATCACACAATATTGTGTGCACGCACTTACAATCTGATATAGTTGGCAAAGAAAAATCTGATAACAAAGTTATGGCGTATCATTAAAGAATGCCAGATTTATTTTTATGAATTTACACACATTACTGCGTTTTTTATTTATTTTCCATTTTTGTTTTGTTTTTCTTCCGTTTAATTTTGATTGTCTCTTTATTTCTTCTCGCAATAATATCGACGACCAACATAAAAATCTTAATAAGCGGATATATAAATTCTTTTTTTTTTTAAATTCTTGTACTTTGTTTCCCTAAACTTTAGGAAATTTCTTTTATGTAAAACTATACTTTTTTACGTCCGAACTCTCTTTTGTTGTCAGTTTAATGTGACGTATAGTTAATTATTAGTGACGTACATTTTTATTCGTAAGTCAGACTCATCGATATTAAGCAAATTTTTTTTATGCGCTTGTGATCTTTTCTAAAAACTCGATATAGTTTTGACGTATAATGTAGACCACTTGCATTCTTCTTCGTTTACTTTAGACCATTATTCTTGTTATTTTTGTATTTCTTCCAATTTTCAGTCTTAATGTGTTGTTCTATTATATTTATATATAAATATCTTTTTTTCCACATGTGTATTTCTTTCTTATTATATTCTTGAATATTCACGTTTCTTTAAAGCAATATTTGAACCAATAAGCAAGAAAAAATTGCATGACAAGATTGTGATAATCGTACCTTATAAGCGCAGTGAAATGTATAAAAATTATACAGCGATACACACATGTACGCGCGTACGCATCTGATAATCTATCTTGAATATATTTCTTCTCAAACATGTTATATAAAGAGAATTTATTTCATATTTCTAATATACAAAAAGTGTTTGTATTGTAAGGATAAAAAATCTTGATCAAATGTCAGTAAAAAAATTGTATTATCAAATACATATAATTTATTTAAAAAGTATTACATTGAATTAAATTTTTTAAATATCCTCTAAAATAAAATAGAACTGAATATTGAACACATTTATAATAACAAACACATAAGTAATTTGTTGAAAAATAATCATTGGACGTATTGTTGCTTTTTAATCGTTTTTTATAAAATATATAATTTTTAAAAAAAGAGAAACGAAAAGAGAGAGAGAGAGAGAGAAATTAATATCAATATAATATAAAGTGAAACATTCGGATTTAATCCGGAGACTAATTAATAAATATATTATTCATTAATACTGATTATATTAAATAAAGTACAATAATACTAACATGAAAAAATAATATGTATAGAAAGTAATAAGTTCAAAACTGTATTTTGTATAGATATTGTAACCTAAATTATGAATGTTATTAATAAAAATAAAAATTATTTTGACTTGTTAATAAATTAAAAGTTAATTTGACTATACATACACTATTAAAAAAAAATATGCAACACTTTTCATACCCTAAAAATTAGGCTATTTTTAAACCGCCGCGCTGCAACTCGGCGAAAGAACATGGTAGATAAAAGTTTAAAAAAGCATTTTAAAGCTTCAAGTTTCAACTTTAACGAGTTATCGGTCATTTTTTAAAATTTGATCATCTTCCTTATTCTGTGCTTTAAAAAAGAACACGATGTTTTTTTCTTTAAAATTACGCACTTTTGACACTCTGCAGCTCGATCAAAAAATTTCTCTCCAAAAATTCGACTCAAGTTCCATAAACTACAACATTTTACCTACAAAACGTTTTTTTAAAAATCTTCCTACGATTTTTTTTGATCCAGTTACACGATTTTGAAGCTAAACCTGCGCACTTTTTATAAAAATAATGTCGATACTCGACGAAAAATCATCGTAGACAAAAGTTTAAAAAAGCATTTTAAAGCTTCAAGTTTTACCTTTAACGCGCTTAAAATGCTTTTTTAAACTTTTATCTACGATGATTTTTCGCCGAGTATCGACATCATTTCTAAAAAGTGCGCAGGTTTAGCTTCAAAATCACGTGTAACTCGGTCAAAAAAAATCGTAGGAGGAATTTTTAAAAAGCGTTTTGTAGGTAAAATGTTGTAGTTTATGGAACTTGAGTCGAATTTTTGGAGAGAAATTTTTTGATCAAGCTGCAGAGTGTCAAAAGTGTAGTAATTTTAAAGAAAGAAACAATGTGTTCTTTTTTAAAGCACAGAACAAGGAAGATGACCAAATTTTAAAAAATGACCGATAACTCGTTAAAGTTGAAACTTGAAGTTTTAAAATGTTTTTTTAAACTTTTATCTACGATGATTTTTCGCCGAGTTGCAGCGGTTTGAAAATAGCCTAATTCTTAGGGTATGAAAAGTGTTGCCTATTTTTTTTTAGTAGTGTATATGTTACGGTCAAAGCCCATAGCGCGGGCGTTCTTAGAATTGACTGGTTAATGTGCGGAACAATCAAGCGTTTTGATAAAAACCCGAAACAGTTTTGTGTTTCGGCTTTTGACTGGTATGGTTTTAGTCAATCATAGGAATAACTAACGTGGCTGGTCAAAGTTAGAAACTAAAAAGTATCACTTAGGACTTTGGCTAGTCAATCGTAGGTTTGGCTTAATTCGGACTTTGGTCCGGACTTTGGACACACACACACACACACACACACACACACACACACACACACACATACCGGGCGGGTGCAAGGGGGGCCTTCGGCCGCACCCGCATCGGCGGCAGGCCGGGTGGACTTTGCTTTACCGGCATATAACTTTTGCGAGGTCCACCCTCCCTACCGCCGGTGTGGGTGCGGGGGAGGCCGAAGGCCCCCCCTTGCACCCGCAGGTGTGTGTGTGCGTGTGCGCGTGTGTGTGTGTGTGTGTGAGATATGATACTCAAAATAACTGCTATATTTCTCAAACTCTTTTGTTAATAACTTTTTAATTTTTTTAAAGCAGATAGATTAGAACATGCATGCGCAAGACGCATATCGGACTTAGATGGCCTTATTGTAGTCATACTTAGGATTGACTAGTCAAAATCCTAAGTGATACTTTCTAGTTTTTAACTTTGACCAGTCACGTTAGTTATTCCTAGGATTGACTAAAAACATATCAGTCAAAAGCCGAAACACAAAACTGTTTCGGGCTTTTACCAAAACGCTTGGTTGTTCCGCACATTAACCAGTCAATTCTAAGAACGCCCGCGCTATGGGCTTTGACCGTAACATATATATAAAA
>NJRQ01001462.1:17368-28745 GCA_003063805.1 Aphaenogaster ashmeadi
AATATGTCAATATTATTGACTAAATAATGTCAAAAAAACTAAAAAAATGTCAAAAATGGCGGAATTAATTGAATACTCGTATAAATTAACTATCCGGCTATCCGGCCGGATTGTGAAAAAGTGGCCGGATAGGCCGGATACCGGATAGTTGCCGGATATCCGGCACATCCCTAAAATTAACTATCCGGCTATCCGGCCGGATTGTGAAAAAGTGGCCGGATAGGCCGGATACCGGATAGTTGCCGGATATCCGGCACATCCCTAAATTATACTAAGGAAACACAATTATCTAAAATTAAATATTTGCTAATATCTACATATATATATTTTTTTTCTATTGCACGCCTTATAGAGAAAGAATATAATGTCACTATCACACATACACATATATGAATATATAAATATATAGAGTAAAGGAAAAAATAAATTACAGCCAGTAAATTTTAAATCACTGCTTTTATTCCAAACGTTTTCTCGCCAATCCCCTTCCTCACAGCAGCTCTCGCCACACCCTGGTAAAACCAGTGCACGCAGATTGACCAAAAACCTAAGGAGAGCACCTCTTCCCAAAGCGACTGAGGCGCGGCAGCAAGAGATTAGTCACCTAATCTGCAGTAAAGAGGAAAAACACTAGATTCAAAATTCTTCTTTGCTTGGGACGTGACATTAGAGAATAAATTTTGGTGGCAGCGGTGGGATAGGAAAAATGGACTGCCTGAGGAGGTGATAGAATTGAAGGATTATTAATTAAATTACACATTTGAAATTTCCCCCTAAGTGATCTATTCTTAACTCTTTTCACGATTATCATTTTGAAAAATGTCTCACAACACGCGATCACAAGATTCCCGTGCTTCCTCTGAGTCTGGAGAACTCTCACAAGTTGAATTAGAACAGATAAATAAAAAACTAACAGACAAAAAAATTGATTTAAGAACAAGCTCAAGCTTTAAAAATCCGACAAAACGAATTAGATAAAAGAGAAGCTAATATGAACAAAGAGAAAAATGCCGCCGTAGGCATCGAAGGTCTAAGTTCTATTCTCAACGATCTTCGTAAAGAAATCGTTGTATTAAATGATTTACCACGGCAGGTTGAAAAGCTGAATCAACGTGTCACTGAATTATCTTCTTGCAACATCTCTCAAACGCGAGCTTTCAACGAACTTAGAAATTCTCTATGTACTGAACCCAATATTTTACGATATCTAGATTTTACGCAAACCTTTGTATTAACGACTGACGCATCGGGATATGCTATTGGAAGTGTTCTAAGCCAAGGTAAAATAGGCAAAGATTTACCTATCGCATATATCTCTCGTATACTCAATAAAGCTGAACAGAATTATTCCACTATCGAGAAAGAATGTTTAGCCATAGTTTACTGTACAAATCATTTCAGACCTTACCTCTATGGAATGAAATTTACTATTGTCACTGATCATAAACCCTTAATTTGGTTCCACTCTATTAAAGATCCATCTTCCCATCTTTGGAAATGGCGCACTAAGTTAGCCGAGTATGAATACGACATTCAGTATAAAAAAGGAAGCTTAAATCACAACGCGGATGCTTTGTCCCGAAATCCTCCTTCAGCTAGGACACTATTACTAACGGTACAGCCATCTGACCCTAACTCTGATGAATCTTTTGACGAAACAATACTTGCTCATTTTGAACCGGTCGAAGACGAATTGGAAGAAATTCCACCTTTGCCCAAACCCCAAGAGTTAATTATAGAAGAAGTTAGCGAAGAAACGAATGAACCTTATTTTAGTTTAGAGTCTGATACGGAAAGTGATGATAGCGAGCACTTGTCGCTCCCTCCTGATTCCGTACCCCCCTACAGAAATAAATAATCAAGTCAACGAACAATCTAAATTTGTCGACAGTCGTGATAGTTTGCTGAAACAAAAAGATAATATTGTTATTTTTATTTACAAGTGGCGCTCTTTTCGATAATGGCGCTAAAAAGTTACAAAAGGCTGGACAGTTACCACAATATAAAGATATTGTACATGAAAGGGCAAAGGTTTCATTCATCAGAAATAAAACTTTGATCGCGTTACCTTTAAAGTTAAACGACCGTACACTGATTGAAACCGGAAATATAAAAAGTTGCATGCAATCGCTCTTGGACGTGATGAAAGAATTACGATTAACTTCATTTAGTATCCATAAGACCGAAAAGTTTGACGACATCCCTTGGGCATATATCTTAAAACAAATCACTAAATGAACACATACCTTGAAAACATCCCGATTAAAATAACCGTTTGCAAGGATCTTGTACAAACCTCTGAAATACATGAACGCTTATCCTTAATTGCTGAGAGTCATTCCTCTGCGGTCGGTGGACACAAAGGTGTTACTAAAACATACAATCGTTTGCGTCCCTATTTCTATTGGAATACCATGAAGAAAGAAATCCAAGAATTCATTCAAAAATGTTGCCAAAGCCAAATAAAAAAGCTAACCAGAGTAAAGGGCAAACAGCCGATGATTATTACAGATACACCAGGGTCGGCATTTGATAAGGTTTCGTTAGATATCATGGGACCTCTTCCTGTTACTAGAATGGGAAACTCGTACATTTTAACATTACAGGATCTGCTAACTAAATATTCGGTCGCCGCCCCCTTGCAAAGAGCCTTCTCCGTAACTATCGCCTTTACTAAAAATTTCATATGCCTGTATGGCGCTCCTAGAACTATCCTAACAGATCAGGAAACTAATTTCCTCTCCTCTTTAATAAGAAATTTAACAAAGAAATTCAATATTAAGCATTTTAAGACCACGGCCTACCACCCTCAATCTAACGGTTCGCTAGAACGATCACATCATGTCCTAACGGAGTATCTCAAAACGCAAATTAGCAAAGATAATGAATGGGACGAACACATAGCCTTAGCAATGTTCTCCTATAACACCAGTGTACACGAGAGTACGCAATATTCTCTATTCAAACTAGTTTTTGGAAGACTCCCTCGAATTCCTACATCCCATCCACCCATTGAGGAGAAAACCGACGCTACCTACCGACAATATATAACTGAATTATTTAACAAATTATACGGCACCCAAGAAGACGCTCGACAGCATCTCCTAAGGTCTAAAAATCGTAGCAAACGATATTACGATAAACGAACCAATCCATGTAATCTCCAACCGGACGATAATGTATACCTTCTGAAGGAACCTCGCAGGGGCAAATTCGCTGACTAAGGGCGAATTCACACCTTGGCAGAATAGCGGAAAGCGGAAAAGCAGAAGCCAATCAGAACTCGCGCTGTACATTCTGCTTTTCTGCTTCTGTCTTTCTGCAAAAGTTCGGGAACTGGAAAAACAGATAATTGTCATTTTTCGAAGTATCATTACTGTGGACAGAAATTGGTAAGTATGTGAATAAAATAAATATATCTTTTTAATTCTAGTATTAAATTGATCATGTAAGAATATAACATCTATTTATATTCGTAACCTGTAATTACTTAAGGTTAAGTTAGGTTAAAATATTTATACATTTTTTAGATACATTCCCTACACAATTATGTTTTATATTATTTTTTTTATGTTAAAAGATTTCTGGATATATTATGTGCGAAGAAAATTTACAGTCCGACAGCGACAGAGAGACATTCTCTCCACAAAGCAATATTAACGTACTATGTAATAAATATTTATATTTAGGTAAGTAAAACGATTAATTCGTGCAATATATGAGCAAACACTCATTTTCTGATTAATATACAATTAATATTCATTAAATTGTCTGTATGTTACATATATACATATATACTGATAATAGAAGAGACTTATGATACTCAGAAAAATATGGAAGGTGAAGATGAATTAATGAGTGAAGTACCTCAGCAAGATGAGAATACAAACTATATTGATATATATGGAGAAATTCAAGATTTTACTGAAGTACTCATTGGCGAAGTTCAGAAACGTCCTGCATTGTACAATATCAAATCATCAATCCAAAGCAGGAGTCGAGTTATCGTTAATCAACTGTGGCAAGAGATTTTTGAAATCTTTGAAGGTAAATACAGCAAATACAATAAAAGTGTATGAATAAAAGTTATGAACAATTTGCACTAGCACTTCATTAGTGGTCAACTAACCGATTTAGACTATTTTAATAGACTAAAGTAATAATAGATTATGATGCTTAAAAATTTCTATTTAGATTTCATACATCCCATTCGACATGTAATATTTCTGAAACATTAGTGCAATCATGGTGTATGCAGTAATGTTTCAGAAATATTACATGCCGAGTGGGATGTTATGTTGTGAGACAGGCTGTAAAAAGCTGTCACAGGAAGCGTGTTCACCCTGTGTGTGAGTGTTAAAATTATTATTTATTATAATTTTATGTAGGCCAGGTACCAGTCGAAGAATTAAAGAGACGCTGGAAAATTCAACGTGATCGATATATGAAGATCCGGAGTGATATGAAAAAAAAACCACCCAGTGGATCATCTGCGGCAGCTATAAAACACCCTAACTATAAATATTATGAGTTAATGTCATTTTTAAATGACAGTATGGAACAGCGAAAGTAAGTATGTCACATTTTGATTAACATTGGAATTGATGCTAAAGAATTGATGTTAAATGAGAGACATTCATTCATATATTTTATAATTTATTTTAGGCATGTGTCGAATATTTGTCTTAATAGAAAACCACAGCCGCTTACTTCATCATCAAATTATAATACTTCACTATTGAAAACTTCTCACGTTGACAGTCCGCTTTCATCATGTTCTACTCAGGTTCAACCTCCGCTTGCATCACCTACAGTTGATTTGTCGTCATCCAATACGTTTTCTCATTCTTCATTATCTTCTCCATTGACAAGTTCAGAAAGTCACAATTTTAGCAAATCATCAAGTACAGACTTTAAAAATCCAAATGTCAACTTTAGAACTTTTAAATTAATAACTTTTAATTATATATTGTTTTTCTATTTTAGAACGCTCACGGCGATCTACTACTATCGAAGACGAATTATTACGTGGACTTTCAACTTTAAAAGAACCAACACCACCTGCAGCAACAGACTCGGTAGAACTATTCTGTCGCAGCATTGCAGAGACTTTACGGATGCTAGATCTGAAAAGCAGATTATCAGCTGAAATGGAAATAATGCAGTTACTTCATGATAGGTTGTAAAAGATTCAAAAATATATTGTTTTCATTATAATAATATTAAGAAAAATACAATAATATTATTAATAGAATTAAAAAAGGAAGGATTTTCTGTTTTGGTTATGTGATTAAAGATTTTAGATGCGTGTTCAGTTTACAAATATAACAAATGTTTCTTCCCCTACAGCACAAAAATTGCAGCAACATTGCTGTAACATTTCGGCAATATTTAATGTTACTGCAATGTTGTTGCAATGTTGCTGCAATTTTTGTGCTATAGGGGTTTGTTCAGTATTACGTTTTATTACATGAGAAGATATGTTGTTATAATATTAAGAAAAACAGCAATATTATTAATAATATTAAAAAAGGAAGGATTTCCTTTTTTGGTTACGTGATTAAGGACTGATTGGCCGCGTTCAGCAGACTCAACAGTTGAGCAACATTACTAGATTTATCTATATTATATCTTCATTTATTAGAAAATCTAGTAACGTTGCTCAACTGTTGAGTCTGCTGAACGCGGCCATTGTTCCAACTTCTTGGTAAGCTAACAGTTAAATCATATGTTTATCTTTGTCTAATTTGAAGGAGAAACAAAGAGACATATGATTTAACTATTAGTTAGCTTATCAAAAAGTTGGAACAATCGGACCTAAAGAATTTATTACATGTTTAGTTTTAAAATATAACAAATGTTTTATTGCTCAATATTACGTTTTACTATATGAAAAAATTGTTCCTTTTTTTAAGATTATATTTATTGTAGACAAATGTTTGGTACAGATAGAAATGTTATAAAAAATAATCTTATTCTTGTATATTCAGTTTTGCGCACAGATACATACATAAGTTTATTATGTAAAAAAATATTTTCTTAACATGTACATGTTTTTTTAAGTAATAAAGTCATGCTTATGTTACATGTTATTATTTTGAACAGCTTCGTGTTGCCAAGATACCGCTCCTTCATTCATGAAATAATTAACAAATTTATTTCTTATTGGTATAGCATTACGTTGTTCATTTTTATCTATGGTAGCAATATCTCTCACAGCTCCATATTCATTGTGTTCCATTCTATCAAACATATATCGTCGTTCATTCACGGGTTTCCTTATTTCATCCTTCATTACAAAGTTATGAAGGCAAATCGATGCTTTAATAATATTATCGACAGTCTTCAAAGATGCTATGATTGGTTTACGGAATATTCGCCACCGAGATGCCAAAATGCCAAATGCGCTTTCAATGGTACGCCGTGCTCGACTCAATCGATAATTAAAGATTCTTTTTCCGTAAGTCAGAGAATTTCGAGGAAATGGCCGCATCATGTAAGTTTTTAATGCGAAAGCTTCATCTCCCACCAAAACAAATGGTAAAATACAATTTTCTGAAACATTTTCTGGAGAAGGCACATTTAATAGATTATTTTCAAAAGCAATACCAATTTCACTTCTTTGAAATATTCCTCCATCGCTCTGGCGCCCTTCTGCTCCAATATCGACAACAGTGAAACAGTAATTCGCGTCACAGATAGCCAATAATACTATACTATGGGATGCATGATAATTATAAAATGTAGAGCCAGAATAGGCAGGTGCCTAAAATATTTATTTATATTAGCGACCAAAAAATATGTAAAACTCAGGTTAAAAAATATATTTGTTTACCTGAACAACAATGTGTTTCCCATCTATTGCTCCAATACAATTGACAAAATTCCACATATTGTTAAATTCGTTAGCAATGGTCTTCCAATCATCTTCTGTTGGTTGTTTGAGGACAATTGGTTGTAAAATATTCCAAATTGTTGTAGTAGTCTCTAATATTATATTCGATACTGTACTTTGGCCTATTCGAAACTGATAACTAAGTGATACCATGCTATCCCCACATGCAAGATAGCTGTGTGCAAGTAGCAATTTATCAAATATTATAAATAATATAAGTTAATAAATAATTAATATATTTATAATAATAATCCCAATAAAAAAATTTATATATATATAAACAGATATAAACATATATAAACATATATAAACATATATAATTATGTATCAAATATGTCCATACATAAAATTAATATATAATTATATATAATTATATATAATCATATATAAATGTATAGAAAAGTTACATGTGATTATATATGAGCGATTTTATGTATGGATATATTTGATACATAATTATATATGTTTATATATGTTTATACATGTTTATATGTTATATATTGAATTATTAATTATGTTATATATGTTTATATATAAAACATTTTTTATCGGGAAGTTTTCTTACCGTAATGTCACAGCAAGTCTTGTTATTGCTGGTATAGGTGTACGAAGTGTAGTTACTGTCTTGGTTATATATGGCCCAATGAGACCAAGTAAACAGTCAAATTGTTCTGGTGTCATTCGTAAATAGTTGAAATATTTATCAGGTTGCGTCAAACGCATTTCGTTAATAAGTTCTTGTGCACCAACTTCGTCTCTTTGTTTTTCATGAAATATACTTCGTACCCAAATAGTACGTCTCTTCAATGTTCTTCGACGTCTCAGTAACAAATAAGCGTATAATGTGAACAGAAATCTACGTCGTTTACTGTTATAATATTCTTCCATTTTTAAAAAGTTTTTCCGGACACTTTTAATGTAATAATTTACAAGTCGCGTGTATCTACGGACCTTGGGCACTTACGGAAAGAAACACAATACGTGTGAATCAACAGAAAAGCAGAAAAGCAGACAGCAGAAACTGTCGACTACCATTGCGAGTTCTGATTGGCTTCTGCTTTTCCGCTTTCCGCTATTCTGCCAAGGTGTGAATTCGCCCTAATACACTGGTCCTTGTAAAGTCTTAGAAATCCTTTTCCATAATAATATAAAAATTCTTTTCCGTAACAGGCCCCGAATAGTACATATAGACAAGCTGAAGATCTCGCATGTCGAGCCAGGATGATATTAACATTACTTTTATGTTACAGGTGACGTACATGCGAACCAAGCTCAGAACTTAATCCTGGTGGTCACCTTTGTTCATAAAGGCACATGACAGGCATTACACGCACGGTGCGTGGAAAACAAAACCCAACCCACATTTACGATACTACACGCGCAAATATTCACATATACATAAACCCTTACCAAATTAATTTATAAAGATGAGTGTGGCAACGCCTCCACTTCTTCACAAGAATTTCCATTACAAATCAACGTGAGTTGTATCCATACTCTTAAAGTCTGGAACGCACAAATCAGACAAAATTGCTGCATGACTTGTTTCTGTCATCTTGGGACTATTTCCGCCATCTCGGGATTCGGAATACATAATACACACCACTTCACAAACGGCCCCATTACTCCGTGCATATGCGCCTTCTGTAACAAAGAGTTGACATGCGTTCAACCGATGGAAAGTTGCTCAGTTTGCCAGGATAAATACATATCATTACTGCTACTATTTCGAACCCTGAGAATTGATATTAAAAAAATCCATTTCCTGGTTAACGCACTCACTAATAAAATCGAGAGCATACAACATATGGAATAAACTAATGCCCAATTTCGTCATCGGTTTTCTTTGTAACAATTGATACGTAACCGAACTTTTTTTTTGAATTTTTTTTTAGTAATCCGACGGACGAGGTGTGAAGAAACCGAGCATAAGACGAGCATTTTCTTTCTCTTCTTTTGAGAGAAAACGTTTTTACACCCTTAGAAATTTCGGCAATTACACGGCGTTGACTAATATTATACCTTCCTCGTAACGAAATTTTTATCTTAGTTCGGATTACAACTTTCAAAGAGTGAAATTATAATTTTTTTAATCTGTATTTCGTATTTGTATTTGTATTTCATATTTGTATTTGTATTTTGCACAAACGCTGCCTCTCGCTGGATGTTTAGATCTCGTTAATTTAATTAAGCGTAAAAAGGAAAAAGAAAATCCGATCGACAAAGAAGTATACTCTATACACGGTATATTTGACAGTGAAATTATAAGATTTCAATATGTGCCCAAATTCCAGATATCGTTACAATCCACTTCACCCTGTTTTTAGACGCTATTTTAAGACTTTTTCTTTGTCGATGCGTTAGGATATTTGCGTTTGGGTCTACTGACGTTACTTATTGTTTCAAATGCTATGATAGACAGGGTAAGCCCTCGTCTCTCAGACCAGTCATGTTCCATGGACTTTTAGATGGATCCATGGAACCAATTTTATGCGATCTTTGTAATTCCGATATGAGAAGACGTCGTAACGCCTCAGAATGTTCTGATTGTTTCCTTGGTTATATGGATTTTGCAGGCGCCATGAGACGCCTAGGACATAATTATAATCATGTAAGAAGCATGTTGTATGATTTAATAAACCAAGATCTTTTGCAAATAGAAATGCCGGAAAGTATCCAAGTGGAAGAATAATGATCATTAGTGTTAATAATTTGTGTATCGTTGTCAATCACATTTCGGTCAGACATCCGACTTAGCATTATATATGACTGTTACGTCCAAACCCCGGGAGTAGTCGATTACTCTTTTTACAGGGTAATCGAGGGAAAATTTGTGGAGGGGTGTTAGGAAGGAGGCAACCAGAAACTTTCTCGCAGGCTAACGCATTAACAATAAGGCGCGTCTCACGAGTCGAACGCACATTCGGGGTACTCCAGATACGGGTCAAGACCGGTCAACGTCCCTTATCCAGGGACGCTAGGACTCCCTCTGTGAGACCAGTGCGATCGGTGGTCCTTCGTTTAGGTCAGAGAATCGAATCTGTTTAACCTGGGAGTGGATCTGTGCGATCTAAGAAGGCGAGAAACGAAGAACTAGGTCGAATAAAATAAAACAATAAAATCTAAAATAATGGAACTAACATTTATTGGTCATTGTGAGATTTATGCGAGAACATCTGAGATTGGACATTAAATTTTGACAAAACCGCGAAGTATATAAAATAACAATCGAAAAGAGCCAAATTCGGTCGTGGCAGATCTATTTCATTTGTAAGCGTTCCATTATGATTTAACATTAAATATAAAGAATTATTAGAATATACATATAAAAAGGAAAAATTTTACAATAAGAGTACACTAAACGCTGGATTACTTAGATACACATTATATATATACCTGAGGGTGTTTTAAGTTCTGTGATCTTACTTAATATAATAATAATATATAAAATTTAGTTGACCAAATGTGTCATTATCTAAATATGTATGAGTGTGAATTCGGTAATGCTGTATTAATATATTATCTATTCTACTTCTTCTAGGATTGTTGTAGGGCGTGGGAAAATGTTATAAAAGAAACGGACTGGGACTGAGAAGGGGTAATAAGGTCCGGGAATGTACACCGGTATAATATCGGTAGGCTGAAGCCTGGTGACTTCAGTCCTGAGTCTGTCTAGGTTAATTTCGCTAGGTCCGATGGTGTACATTCCATCGGGAATGGGATCGGTTATTTGTGGGAAATTGTGGGCAAGATCGTTGAGGGTGAAACTGGTTGTTGGATTGGAGGAAGAAGTCGGAACCTCCTCGACGATTTCCACGCTTGATGTGGAGCCCGTCGGGGAAGGAATCGAAACTTCTTCTAGGAACTCTACGCTAGACGCGGAGTTCGAAGGAGAAGGAGGAGGAAGCTCGGATTGTGAACCAAACCGATCTTCGATGGAAAGCGAGTGTGGAGATTCAGGGTCTTCAGGGGGTGTGTATGTGTATCCGACAACGGAGACCGGAGAATAGGAAGGTTCTGGGAAAGGAAATAAATCTTAAAGAATGGAGTCGTCGGAAGAGGAGGATGCTTGGTCGGGCTCAGGTGGGAAAGGAGGAGTATGTTCTTTACAAAACTCTAAATTTTTTATATATTCGGTGTACGCGGAATCTAATAATTGTCGCGCTAAAGCTCGGGCTCGTCTACGTGCTCGCCTGCCTCCGCGATTGGATGATCCGCGGGTCGAAAATATTCGATCGCTCACTGTAATAATATAGGGGTTGAATGCCGGTGGAATATAAAGAGAGGGATGAGAAGGAGGGAAATGAACAAGAAAGGATAGATAAAGGTCAATAGCAAGCAAGAAAGAGGAAGATAGTGGCGACAGAAAATTTTCGGAAGGACAAGAAACCGAAGAGCTAGTTATAAAACGTGGGACTTACTACTTGTCGAGAATCAGAGATAGATTTTAGGCGGAGCCCCTCCTGGTTGTCTGGAGAATCC
>NJRQ01001466.1:16987-28701 GCA_003063805.1 Aphaenogaster ashmeadi
CTCTCTCCCCCTCTCCTCCCCACTTTGTATCTTGAAAAGGTATTTTTGTTTATATAATTAACAATCAAAATACTAATAGAATAGAAAAATTATTTTATCATGCAAAGTTTAATAAAAAACAAATGCAAATTTTACGTTAGAGAATGAATGAATGACAGATCTGCGTTTGCATTGCAGAAAATTCGGCAGTAGGTATGGTGTAGAAACCACTTTCATTCTCGCCGCGCGGTAGGAGGCACAGGAAAAGGAGGTACTTGGAACCTCTTGTTTTCCGACATCGAGAGTTGGTAATCGGAAATTGTGCAAATTCTAAGACACATAAGATTCGTTTGCGCGCGAATGCACTTACGCTTGGTGCGTACACAGATGTACACATATACATGCGTAGATACATAAAACACGTAATAATGGAGAATTAAAACAAACGATAATCACCGAATTTACATATTATGTGTATAATTGTATATAGCGCGTAATATTCATTTATCAATGTACATACTATTCATTATAAAATTCAAATAATTTATTACGTAATTTCAAAAAATTGTATGTCGCCAGTATGTAAAAGAAATTAAATTGCGTTGTTTTTACGTCGACCTAACTGGCCAAATTTATTAAACGTTTAAATAACGACGTTTCGACCTCTAATTTGGGTCCTTCTCAAGTTTCTAAATAATAAATCTTATAATGTGTGTCATTGAATAATCTGGAAACAATTTGAAATTTTAGGGTGTCGTATTGCAAATCATAACTGTTTTTTAGGCGGTTATTTACAAATCTCAGACGCGAGTATTAAATTAAGTAAATCAAAAGACAGAAACACTTACACACACACGTTTTTGACAAATTTAATTTTTATATACTGCTGACTCATAACGTGTGTGTGTGTAAGTGTTTCTGTCTTTTAATTTACTTAATTTAATACTCTCGTCTGAGATTTGTAAATAACCGCCTAAAAAACAGTTATGATTTGCGATATGACACCCTAAAATTTCAAATTGTTTCCAGATTATTCGATGACATCGTTATAAGATTTATTATTGAGAAACTTGAGAAGGACCCAAATTAGAGGTCGAAACGTCGTTATTTATACGTTTAATAAATTTGGCCAGTTAGGTCAACGTAAAAACAACGCAATTTAATTTTTTTTATTACGTAATGTAAAAAGAACTTAAAAAATTAATTATTCTGTGCACTTCTTTTTTTTGTTCTTGAAGGGAGCGTGTTGACTTCTTCGGCCTTCAAAAATCTCTATTACATCACCATTTTATGCAATTCGAATACATTTTTATATATTTTTATAATAACTAAATGAAATAATCCTATAAGTCTGAAACTACATCTTGCAAATTCTACAATTGTATTAAAATACGTAAACATAAAAACATACACATTCAAATGATGTACACTTATATCTTATTGCTCTTTAGTGAATCTAACATTTTTATTATCACAAGTGATGTATGTCAAATAAATTTTAAACAAATAGTATTAAGAATTAGACCGATGATATTAAACAAATATGAATATGAAAAATGCCATTTTCGGTCGCGGCGGTTCTTGGTGCCTAATAATTATTTTTGTGAATATTCCTGGTCATGCGAACTGCGCGCCGCATATTCGTCGGTCTTGAAACACAGTCCTTACATGAAGCCGGAATAATTAATTCACATATTAAATTGACGAGCAATTTAATAATTTTACTATACTTGCGTTCTATATTGATCACCGGCATATTAAAGATCTTGTTTACTACTGCTAAAGTAATTATAAGAGAAAGTGGTCCTCTCCGAATTTTCATGATAACCGAACACAAAAATAATTATTAGGCACCAAGAACCGCCGCGACCGAAAATGGCATTTTTCATATTCATATTTGTTTAAATAAATTTTATATGCATAATTTTTTTATTCTCAAGTGGTGTAGTTTGCTGATATCATTACTATTATACAAAAAAATTATAAAATATGCTTCTAATTTTAATTTTTTTTCTAAATAAAACATTAATTTGCATTAATTTCTTCTTATTATATTTTTGCATAACAAAATATTTTTAAGCGAAGGAAGAATTTTGAAATTACCAAAACATTGATTTTTTAATTTTAATGATTTCTAATAAGACAATTTTTTAGTAGTATTTCGCCGTTTAATGGATTAAAAAATATTAAAAATTGCATTTTTGACAGCTAAAAAAAAGCTGCACGGTCGAATTTTTCATATTTTTCTCTGCGGTTTTCATAAAGGTAAATTTTACTATACTTGCGTTCTATATTGATCACCGGCATATTATAAAGATCTTGTTTACTACTGCTAAAGTAATTATCTTATAAGAGAAAGTGGTCCTCTCCGAATTTTCATGATAACCGAACAAATATGAACATGTCGAAGAATGCTGTAGATGAGTTGTGCAGATAGCTGATGTATATTTATATATATAAATGTAGCAATGTGTTTAATAATGTCTTATTAATATTTAAATGTATTAAGCAATATCGATTTTCGTTAAACGAGATGCGCTGCGCAAAAGACAGTGTACGCAAAAGTTCATCTGGAAAAAGATCAACTTGGCTCATTATGCCCTTAATTTGTTCTCGTTGATTTTAAATCTTTGTGAACCTTATAAATTATCTTTTACTTAATTTTACAATATTGTTTCCATATACAACTGTTTTATAGAAATAAGTATTTGTTCTTGATGCGATGTTTGAAAAGATAATTTAAAATTATTTGAAAATTTTGTTACTATTTATAATTATTTAATTAATATCATTATTATAATTGTGTCATTTACATCACTTCCATTCAACTGGTTATGTCACATACGCCATACGATGTACGAAGCGAAAGAACACGAATAAAATGAAAGAAGAATGAGTTTCTTAGAATAAGTAACGGATTGATTCGTCTAACGAAGACACGCGAAATCATTGTTGCGAAAGCTATAAAGTGTCCCTCCCGGTGCGGATGTGTTCCGCGAGACAATCACGGAAGTACACATCTCACAATACTGTAGTAAAAGCTATTGGTTCCCGATACGGTCTCATAGCTTTACAATCGTAGAAAAAGGGAAGCGTAGATATACGTTATATCGCGATCACATGCGGCAGCTAAGAAACCGTGGAAATTGATTAACGCGACGTTAATTAAAAGCTTATGGTTAATTCGATGCTGTGACTAATGCTGAAGACTGCCAATCAAACTTCTGCCAATCAAAGTGCTCTGTTGATCTGGACTTCTTACCTGTTTATGCATGATCTCTTTCTACCAAGCTTCTTTATAATCTTTTTGAATAACATAAAATCTCAGTGTTTCACATACATTTTACATTATTCAAAACATCTGTGTCCACACACGCACACAATACTTAACCTACTTAAGGTCAAGTATAATATTTCTTTTTTAGAAATGACAATTTATGCCGAATCATCTAAATGTATACATTAAGCTATGCACCCAGATAAAATTTTAACTTATTTACGTTTTTCTTATAAATAATAAATATTTATTCTTCTTGCACTATGTAGAGGAAAAGGTGACATTATGGCCCCCTGTAGGTATAATGGCCCCCCTTAATATCTCCACTATTAGATGGCAAATTCTAGTGATCACTTATGGAGTCATTAGTAGCCCGCCATTACGTAGTGGCGCTAATATGCCAATACGCAATGGTTGGCATTTGTTATAACACATTTTTACTCTCGAGCATTTCGAAATTTTTTTAAGGTACATTTTAGCATTTAATTATTTATACTTCCTTATTTTTTTAAAACTTGGGTGAATTATCACACAAATATATGTACACTTGAATATTTTATTCGTTAGTTAACATTTTATTTGACTATACACATTTCGAGTTATGCGAAGTTAAACAATAGTATATGGCATTTTACAATATGGCCCCCTAAGTGTGCTAGTCTATACGGTCTCTTTTTCAATGTAAAAAAGCATAATTCAAACATAATTCAAATTAAATTTAAAAGCCTATTCGTTTTGTAGAAACTGTCCTGACAATTTATATCTACCTTCTGATAAATAAGTCAGAATCTACATTAAAAATTCATGGTTATATTCATTGTGGTTCCTTCCAAAAGTTTATTTTGAATAAATATATAATTTTGTAACAAAACACTGTATTTTTTTTAACAAAACCAATTTTTTAAATTTTTATGGGGAGGGACCACATTACCACCCCTGTTACTCTTCGACCTATTATGCAGTGTCGTCACATTTTTATAAATAACGTCCTAAGTAATAAATATTTCATAACTTTGAGTTTAGAATCTATTGAACAACACTTTGACAAATGTAATCGTTAAGTTGTTAATTTAAAATATTAATTATCAACAAAATTATTGTACAAAATGTAAATGGGGGGCCATAATACCACCTTCTCCTCTAATAAAAATGACGGATTTCTTCAGAATAGCATTAATTCGTTTTATTTTGTCCATAAAATAACAGCGGTAATTAATTTTAGCAAATTTCCTATTGTCATTTTGTATATATATTTTATAATAAGTGAAATAAAACAATAACATGTATTGCTCGAGCATGTAAAATAAAAATTTCTTAAAAGTAATATATTAAACATATTGATTAATATAGTATTATAATATCAAATTTCATGAAATATTTTTATAAATTCTTATAAGAGTAAATTTATCGACAAAGAATAATAATGGTAAAATAAAATGATAAATAGTTTTATGGATAAATCATTTTTTATTACAAAGAACCTAGAGCTATAATTGTAAAGTTAATTGTAAGTAAAAAAATACAATCTATACAGCTTCTTGGGAAGCCATCGAATTAATATTACTATATTTTAAATTCATAGAGTAACTATTAGGAGATAAAAGACTATTAAATCGTATAAACTTCAAGACATTTTACATTTTACATTATCTTAAGAACAAATTATAGCAATATGAAAGTAATCCGATGCAACAACGAAAACATGTTTAAAATATATTAATATTACACTGAGATAATTTTATTTTGTCTCTTTACAAAAATAAAATCAACTAAACAATGGTGACAATAAGTACTGACTTCTATTATAGTAATTAAATTTAAATGGTAATATCAATTTACATTAATCAAAGAATACGTCTTTAAAATGTTTTCAATAAATCTAAGCCTACATAAGAAAAAATAAAAAGACTGACTCTTAATTAAACCAAGTTTTCAATTAGATTAAGTTCTTACTTAATTAAATATAATGTTTAATCATATTGTATGACAAACTTCATAAAAGTATTCATTTATAAAATTAATTATGCTTAATTGTAGAAGGCAATTTTAAAACATATTTGCTATATTTAATAAAAAGATTACAGAAAAGTAGTATTGCTAAGTTTAAAGATATTGATATTAGATCATTAATCTTCAAAGATCGAAATAACGATTATACGGTACTTGGTAAGAGACTGGTTTGTTAATCATCGTGCAATAAAGTCGCATAATGTCGGCATCCTTACGGAGTTCGCGCAACGGAAGTCGGAGTCGAGGGAACGTGCAATTAAAATTGATTACAACCGTTTTCCTAACGGCGCGGCGATGAGATTATGACGAAAAAGACGCAACATGATCCTCTCGTTGAAAAGAGACAGACACCTGTTTGCCAGTCGTAAAATCGTAGTTTAAATACAAAGACACACAACGCCGATAAGCGCGTGATATCAGCTAACACGCTGTTTAAATTGGCACGTGACGTCAACATAACTGATTGGGAGTATTGTAGCGCAAGAAAAGCTCGCGGGAAGTCTTTCTCATGTCGACCGTAATTGCAACCATGTGATATGATTTTTATTAGATAACTTAACTATCAAATAATATTATGTAAACATTTTAACATGATGTACAACATCATAATAAGAATGCTTCACTAAAAGTGATGCTTCATTCGTTTGCACCATTTTTAATCTTTTCTTCTCTTTCTCTCTCTCTCTCTCTCATCTTTTTACTTCCTTCCCTTCTCCTCTTCCCTCCCTCCTTTCTCCTTCTCTCTTCCTCTTCTTTCCCGAGGGGTAAACCGCTGACCAAAATTGTGTACACCAATGCCTAGTAATGCCCAAAATTGGGCATTACTAAGTACACAAAGTACACAAAAGTACACTAAAAGTACATAATTTTTGGGCATTACTAGTAAATTTTTTATGTAATGCCCACTAATGTGCGCTAGTAATGCCCACTAATGCCCCAAATCTGTACACCGCAATGCCCTCAGCGGTTTACCCCTCGTTCTTTCCCTATTGTCCTCTTTTTTCCTTTCTTTCTCGGGCAAATTCGATAAATACATATAATATTAATTGCGCCTGTTTATCAATTGTAATTATTTTCATTTAATTAATTAAAATTATTGACCGTTTGTAAATTATAATGTGCGTATTAATATATTACAAAGTTATTTCATCAACTATATTTTACTAAGCATAAATTACTATGTTTTATATCCTTAATTTTTTATATATTTTATTAAAATAGAGTTTATTCATCTATACTGCACGTATCAATTTTGACATAAAGCTAGGTAGTTGTTTCTTTCTTTTAGAGTTATGAAGGTAGTTTTTGCAAGATTGAGTACTGTAATTTGTGAATAAACACACGTTCCACGTATCAATATTGTGACACACTAAGACGTAATAAGCACGAAATGAATATTGTCGATCTCGTAATTGTTATTCTTAATGAATTGAATGATCGTCAGTCGTCAAATATCTACGTGAGGTTAACGGATTGTTCGGCAGCGACGGTAAATTGTCATTTTTAGGCGCAATATAAATTTTGGTGAAAATCAAATCGATTTTCACGTAGAGTATGAAAAAATATAATTACATATAATTTGCGACATTCATTTTTTCTAACACAATATCAAATAAAATCTCTTGATGTTTATAAAAATAAGATTAAATAAATTTACAAAACTAATTAATAATTACATTGATATTGTGTTTTTTTAAAAGATGGTGTCGATGGCAAGATTCCCATAACTTTGGCGCCGTAATGTAAAGGTGATTTCCGAAGGGAATTTCAGCGGACAATACGGGAAAAATAATAAAAAAATTCTAGCATCAATAGTTTCCAAGATATAGCAACAATATGAATTATATTTTGGATAAAGCTGACGTTTAGGGGAAGCAGCCCCGATGACCTTGACCTTGACATATGTTGTCAAGGTTCCGATTATTTGTATATTTGCATATTTAAGTACATGATTGAGTGTACTGGGGGGGGCTGCGCCTCCCCCAGACCCCCCTCCTGCAAAAATCTAACCCAACCTAACCTATGTCAGTGTGTGTGTGTATAAGACTCATCTATTTAGTAATATAATTACCCTATATTTTCCAAACTTTTTTTATTAATAACTTTTTAATAAAGAAATATAACACCTCAACCAGGATTCGAACCTGGTCTTTGCTAATTTTCTCAATTTAGTAGACATTTTTTGTTAATAACTTAACAAACGCAAACCTAGATCCACCTAGATCTTGCTTTTCAATACTTAAAACGAGACTTAAAATAACTGCTAGATTTTTCAAACTTTTTTTGTTAATAACTTTTTAATAAGCAACGAGCGATGATTAAGTTAGGCTTCATTTGTTGAAAGAATTTCGTGAAAAGAATTAAAAATTGAAAAATTTTTCGATTTTGAATGAAGACGAGGATGAATATTCGTGCACATGATGTACAGCTACAAACAGTATTAAGTACTACAGCGAACTGAACAGGAATATTTATCCATAATAAAGACGATGTTGTGTTTTCACACAAAAAATGTAAACAACGCTAAGGCAGGTACACACCTAAATGCCCCCCAGACACGCAATCCATGTGCTGCACATATATAGTGTCTGAAATTTATATACATGCTATATCTTGGAAACTATTGATGCTAGAATTTTTTAATTATTTTTCCCGTATTGTCCGCTAAAATTCCCTTCGGAAATCACCTTTACATTACGGCGCTAAAGTTATGGGAATCTAACCCATTTCCACACCAAATAAATCGCTTTTTGAAATAGAGGAAATGGTTTTTTGAAATTTTAACCTTCTAGAAGATATTATTTAAGAAATTTTCAAATCAAAGCATATCAAAGTTGTAGAAATTTACAATATTTTCAAAATGTCTTTAAATATTGTTCTTGCGATAAAAAAAATGGTATAAAATCGCTCGTTATTGCTCTCTACAAACCTAATAAATTTCTATTTACTAATTTTATAAAAATGGAAAATATTGTAAATAATGATTATGAGTCATCAAAGTCTGAAAATAAGTAGCATATATTAAAGTGCGCGTGTATGTGATGCGTGTATATCTAGAATTCACAAAATTGCCGAAAAAAGAGAGATCGTAGCACGTATTATGAATTTATTCGGAAATGATTCCGTTCGGAACGATTCCGAAAAACAGAGGACAAGGATAAGATAATGACAAGGAAACGACAAACACAAGTATAAGACAAGTGACTATCATTTCGAACGGAATCGTTTCTGAATAAATTCATAATACGTATCCGTATGTCGGAAGTTCGAATCGTATTCGAACGAGGTGAGATAAATATAGAAACATCGGGCGTAATATATAAACATAAATACCATATGACAAATTTGTTTACTTTTATACATATATAGAGTGGTCCATTTAAATTGCTGCAAACAAATATTATCGCAAGTATGCGGTATACAAAAAAATGTTTCAAACTAATGGAAAAATTAATTTTTGAAAAAGTTTCAAAATAAAATGATAAAATTAATTTTTGAAAAAATCAATTTTTCAAGGTCCAATGAGGATCATCGCATTTTTTAAATCGTATAATTTTTTTACATGACAGAATTCTCTAAATATTTTGCATATAAAAGTATTAAGGTTCGGTTATCAAAAAATAAAATTAATAGATTACAAGATATTTTATATTTTATTTCAAAATATGCCAGAATAAAATATAAAATATCTCATGAATTATTGATTTTTGTATAACTTTACTTTAATACTTTTATATGTCGAATATTTAGAGGAATCATTATGTTAAAGAAGCATATGATTCCATTTTAAAAAATGGCAATAACCTTGAAAAATTGATTTTTCAAAAATTAATTTTACCATTATTTGACCCCCTCCAGACCATACAACTTTTGCTTAAAACATTTTTTTGTACACCGCATACCTGCGGTAATATTTGTCTGGAGCGATTAAAATGGACCACCCTGTATATATTGACGTTATAACATTAAATAGCACAATATACTTGTAAAAGAAAGCAATATAATTATAATAAGAAAACTTTTTAAATATTGCGTTCCATGAACATTATCGTATTATATCATCGGTCCAATTCTAATTCAAATAATTGCCGAGTTATCGAATCAAATCGAAATGAATAACATTTTTATCGGTTATTTATGACGAAACAAATCAGGACAAGTTTTATCAATGCCAATCTCCGATACATAGATATTTAAAAATTCCTACCAGTTCATACAATTATAAATCTTATTTAGCTCGAATGCTTCTACATTTCTTTATTTCTTTTCACATCATCTTAAAGCAATAATATTGTAATTTATTTTAAATATTATTTATTGCAAGACTAATGCGTTATTTATTACTAAAATAATATTGTGCAAATCTGATTAGATATAATTACTTTTATTGCACGGTTATGACACAAATATCCTCGCAAATATCTTAATGAGACAATTTCAATAATACATATCCTGCAGAAAATGCAAGTAGCATACAACCATTTTTGAATATCTTCAGGATACATAAAAAAATAAAACTGCTTGTAATTTTCAATAAGAGGTCATTAATACTTAAGAGTAGTTTGAATATTAACTTCATAATATATTGCTCGAGCAATCGGTGGATTATTTGTTGCTGTTTTGGTGACTCGAATCGATCGAACAGATCGAATAAGGTAACTATAAGTATCTCTTACATATAAGATCGCGACGTATCACCTTCGAAAATACGTGCTTACATTTCGAGATGTTTAGAATTTACGCGGAATGTAATAATTCGCAATAATTCCTGCATTTCCTTATCTTCAATTTCCTTATCTTCCATTATTACAAGGAGACATACTTCTCTTATAATGCAAAGAGCACGATACTTTAGCAATTACAGTTGTTGAGAAGAGTCTAGAAATATTTGGCCAAGTATCAAACGTTATTGCAAAAACCACCGACGAAGAGTACTTCTCTTATAATGTTAATACTGTGTAATAGCGTCTCTTTCTTGTTACATATATCCATTTCTTGTCATATATATCCATATCTATATCAATGCTCAAGTATGGCTTTAAATCAGTGATGTGCCGTATATAGTTTACGTCAATTCTTTACATGATTATTTACGTGTAAAGAATTAATTCTTTACATTGTTATTTTCCACGAAAAAATGTTAAGAATGTAAAGAATGTAAAGAATTTCGTAACTGGCTGATTTACATTTATAATAAACAAAAACATCTTTTTTATTAACCTTATTTAAATTTTCCAAATCAAACACAAGTTTACCATAATAATAAAAATGATTTTTTTACTCTACTTTAATTCAACATAACATAATAAACCAAATATCACAATTATCCATTGTGAATTATCAGATGTAAGTGAATAAACTTTATTTAATATTCGTCAGTTTTATTAGAATCGGTTATTCTAAGAGAGTAGATAGGTATATATGCAGTTTTTTTGACCGTTCAAAGGTCAAACTTTTCAATTCTTTACCTATTTTACATTGTTTACATTCTTTACATATTATTTACATTCTTTACGTATACTTTACTCCATATGTAAAGAATTAATTCTTTACACGTAAACGCACATCACCGCTACTAATATTGTATACTCATTTCTACTAAATTTTGTTTGTTAACCACTGCACTCAATAAAGTTATTATTATTATTATTATTATATCATTTCTTTATAGTATAATATCTAAGTACTCAATACAGTACACCTTTATTGTTTCCAGTATAGTGCACTGATATTATTTCTGATAATAGCATCATTAACGAAATGGCAAGATCTTTCAAAAGTAATGTGTATCCTTCCACACAAATTCTACAATCTTACCTTAAAATCAAAATCGCATTACTGTCATATCGTCCGTAGACAACTCCAAAAAAACTCGATCACTCTAAATTCCACAGTTTTGTCACCGTCACTACGGTAACAATCCGCGACTGGTTACAAGGAACAGTATTTAAATGGCCACGCGCATTTCCGGCGAAACAAATAAATCTCACGGCAATAACCAGGATAAATATTCCTCACCGCGTTGTCTCTTCGATTACGCAACGACTACGCGACACCACAATGCCACACGATGATCCGCGATTTTAACAATCGCACGGAATTTATCGTGAACGAGAAGCGCGGCGCGAGCAGTACACGCTCACCAAAAATCCACGGCAAAACTAACTGCGCGAACTGTCGCTCGACGACTGACCGACAGGTAACGGCTTTCGCGCCGGAACACTTCGGCAATTTTCGCCTCGCTCGCTGCTCCCCATCGCCAACCAGTCGCTCCGACTTCTCATCGCGTCTTCGGTCGCCTTCGCTGCCGCTCGGCCGCGCTCGGCTGTGAGCGCGCGTGGCGACGGAACACTGTCGGAGCATGAACGACGAATCAGCTGCTCGATTCGATTTCAGTCGTTCGCCGGATTCGATGTACGCGACAGGAATATAAAAAAGTGTGCAAATT
>NJRQ01001470.1:0-12408 GCA_003063805.1 Aphaenogaster ashmeadi
ATATATAATCATATATAATTATATATGATTATATATGATTATATATGAAAATTTTCATGTATGGACATATTTCATACATAATTATATATGTTTATATATCTTTATATATCTTTATATATGTTTATATCTGTTTATATATATTTATATATGAAAAATTTTTTACCGGGGAAGAATCTCATCGGCATGTAATGATTACATAAAGTGCCATGTTCCATTTAAAAAATTCGACTTCCGATCCAGATAGCTCATTTTCAGTCACGGTTCGGAAGATAAAAATATCACCATTCGATAGTGCGTATCCGATTTACTTATCAAAATTTTTGAGATTTTTGATAAAAACCTCTTCCCTTCATTTTAAAAGGGGTATACACGTGGTCTCAGACACTCTGTATATGATTATATATGAAAAATTTTATGTATAGACATATTTCATACATAATTATGTATGTTTATATATGTTTATATATGAAAAATTTTTTACCAGGTCATTCAAAAGTATTTTATAATTATTTTTATGATTAAATTCATTCTTTAGAAGATTATTATCAGAGAAATATATCACACAATATTTCTAAAATATCTTTTCATGCAAAATCTTACAATTAATGCTCTTGCGTTCTTCCACTGACGTATCTCGTTGCGAAATTAACCTATTGTGGATTGAAACGAAAATATTTCATGCGATCGCGTAGCAATATGCCGCGCATTCTTCCCGTTGATTTCAAAATAATAAATTTTCAAATGCGTCATTCAGAAGTATTTTATAATTATTTGTATAATTAAATTCATTCTTTAAAAGATTATTATAAAAGGAATATATGACATATTTCTAAAACATATTTTCATGCAAAATCTTAATGCTCTTGCGTTTTTCCACTAACGTATCTCGTTGCGAAATTCAGACTGAACGAAAATATTTCATGCGATCGCGAGTGCGTTCGGAGAAAATAAACGCAAACGCTATCAACATTGTTCGTGGAGCTAATAGCGCGATAGCGACAGCAAGTTCCATGAACGACACTAGCGTAGCGTTAGCATTGCGGTTTCTTGTGTTCTTTTTTCGAATTAAGTTATAAGTCCATTGCATTCGTTGTAGTACGCAGTACGACATTATTCGAAACAATTATTATTATTATTATTATATTATTATAATAATATAACAAAAAATAAAAAGCTATATAACAAAATAATGATATAATATATTATTATATCATAATATTATATTATTATAATAAATAAAAAATAATATAATAATATAATACTAATATAATATATTATTATAATATTATTGTGTTTTATTATTATTATTATTTTATTATATATACTATTATATTATTTTTCCTGAAGCTTTATTTCCACGCAATTGTCCATTATATACGAATACGTGAATAATAATAAAATAATAAATGATACCGTTTGACAATTGTGTGCCGTGACAGTGATGTGCAGTTCACAGCGTTCAAACAACACACACACGGAGCTTGCAAACACCGTTACCATCACACTACCTCGGAAGGAATAGCGTTTGTAGCGTACGTGCAGTTATGACGTAGCACACTACCATTAGTGACGTCATGATTGCGTTTGTTAGTACTATCCTCTAGCTCCGCGAACAGCTTTTAGCGCTAAACAGCGCTAATAGCATTTCCCCGAACGCATCCCGCGTACCAATATGCCGCGCATTTTTCCCTTTGATTTCAAAATAATAAATTTTTAAACGCGTCATTCAGAAATATTTTATAATTACTTGTATAATTAAATTCAATCTTTAAAAGATTATTATAAAAGAAATATATCACACAATATTTCTAAAACATATTTTCATGCAAAATCTTAATGCTCTTGTGTTCTTCCACTGACGTATCTCGTTGCGAAATTCACCCATTGCAGATCGAAACGAAAATATTTCATGCGATCACGATTACGCACCAATATGCCACGCATTTTTCCCTTTGATTTCAAAGTAATAAATTTTCAAACGCGTCATTCAGAAGTTTTTTATAATTACTTGTATAATTAAATTCAGTCTTTAAAAGATTATTATTAGAGAAATATATCACACAATATTTCTAAAATATCTTTTCATGCAAAATCTTAATGCTCTTGCGTTCTTCCACTGACGAATCTTGTTGCGAAATTCATCCACTGCAGATCGAAACGAAAATCTTTCACCTGATTGCGCACCAATATCCCACGCATTCTCCTTTTTAGTTTCAAACGCGTTATTCAGAAGTATTTTATAATTATTTTTATGATTAAATTCATTCTTTGGAAGATTATTATCAGAGAAATATATAACACAATATTTCTAAAATATCCCTTTCATACAAAATCTTAATGCTCTTGTGTTCTTCCACTGACGTATCTTGTTGCGAAATTCACCCACCGCAGATCGGAACGAAAATCTTTCACCCGATTGCGCACCAATATCCCGCACAATCTCCCATCTAGTTTCAAAGTTATACAATTTTCAAACGTGTTATTCAGAAGTATTTTATAATTACTTTTATAATTAAATTCATTCTTTGGAAGATTATTATCAGAGAAATATATAACACAATATTTCTAAAATATCTTTTCATATAAAATCTTAATGCTCTTGCGTTCTTCCACTGACGTATCTCGTTGCGAAATTCACCCACTGCAGATCGGAACAAAAATATTTCACCCGATTGCGCAGCAATATCCCACATTCTCCCTTCTAGTTTTAAAGTTATACAATTTTCAAACGCGTTATTCAGAAGTATTTTATAATGACTTTTATAGTTAAATTCATTCTTTAGAAGATTATTATCGGAAAAATATATGACACAATAATTCTAAAACATCTTTTTATACAAAATCTTAACAATCTTGCGTTCCTCTACTGGCGTAGGTATTGCCATTCATTGCAAAATTCACCCGTTGCAGATAGATATTTGTTCCAATACGAGTCAACAAAGGCATACATTCATGCAATATGATAGCTAACTGACAAAAACATTAAAAATATAATTTTCTTATTATCACTAATGGATAGCAACAGATTATTCACTTGGGTACATAACTTGTAACATTTTATATGGTCTTTCTATCCTGCACGGAGAAAATTTTATATTAAAAATTACTTTGTATGGCAGTAGCCGTGGACCATGCTGGAATTATAAAAATTTTTACTATGTTTTTACAAAAGAGTGAGTTTAATAATTATTATTATAACATAGTAAAAATTGTTATAATTCCAGCAATGGTCCACGGCTACTGCCATACATAGTAATTTTTAATATAAAATTTTCTCCGTGTGTATATCGATATATTTGTCAAAAAATCGAAAAATTTTGTATGTATTACATTAAATAATTTTTGAAAAATGATAAGATATTGCAAGTTTTTTAAATTTTTTGACATAATATATATGTATGTGTATTCGAGTAAAGTATGCAACCCTGCATATACAGTTTTATATATATATTAAATATATATAAATTTTTTTCAGTTTTTCAACATGAAGAGTCAATATAAATCGCGTCTTCCCTTTTATTCAATAGATTTTATTCTATTTCGACCGCATTTTATATATATTATATCTAATAATCGTACTGTATAAGGTAAAACACGTACGTATTTTGTGCACGATTCATTGCTGTAAATAATGTATGTGAGAAAAAAGCCACCTGCAGGCGTGCGCATGAACTCACCTCCTTATATATATATATATACATATATATCTCTGATATAAAAAGGCACGTCAAGGGTATAGGCGGAAAGTATGAGGTCAATAACCAATTCAAATTAAATCGACAAAATGATGTTAGTCATAATCTATCGGTTTTCTTATTTTTATACTTTCAAAATGTAATCGATAAGTACTCTATGTATACTTGTTACGATAGCATCTATTAATATATACATGATATATTAAATGTAGTTACACAATCGACATATTTATGTATTCATGTATATATGAAAGACAATTTACTTTCAGAATCGAGTATCTTTATTAACAGAATATCGCATATGTATAACAATTATGTTGCACGTAACATTGTATATCTGGCCCGATGTATCGTTCATCGGTCTTTTTGTTTAGTAAGAGCCATCTTTGTCATAAGATAAAATCATAAATATTTTATGTAAGTGCAATATCAGTAATATCGTTAAAATGGCATATTTGAGGAAAGTAGCGAATTATCAATTCGCTATTTACAAATAGCGAATTATCTCAATGGCAGCTTTGTATATAACGATTACTTCTTCACATCTTATACATAAAAAGTGAAATATAAAAATGCATTGGGCCTGGCCTTTCCTATCTCAAAGACAAACAAAAAGGTCAATATCGACTTTTCTTTGGACGTTATTTCGTACTGTTATTGCTTAACGGTGTTATAACATCCGGTTTATGCGACTCTAGATGTGTAACTAGGCAAACCGTTACAATGCAGAACGTGATAATTCTGCACGAGATATGCTTCCATCGCAAGTTTTAAATACTTTGCCCCTTACGACTTGGCATAACGGTTCGTGAATATCTTTTAAATGATAAATCCAGGTCACCTCTTGCGATTTATACGGTAAAAACTGACTTTGTCTTTATCGTTAGTACAATTTGCTGCATATAATCTAATGACTAAAATATTTAAAAAGCGAGGCCAGCTTCCGAATAAGTAGTAAATATTTTCTCAATCGAATTTGCATATGCGGCTGTCCTCAAATCGAGTCCAAGATTGAATTTCATGGCAGTCTTCATAATAGCCTATGTAAAAGAAAAAAAGAATATTTACATTGAGATTTTGCTTTGTCTAACTTATAAGATATTAATTAGTCTAATTATTTACCCTAGCGGATCTCTCCATTGTATAGTCCAGACCAGAGTGAACAATATCTTTTTCGGAAGCGCCAGATATACGTTTCTGGAAGGCTTCAGATGGTGTGACGGGAATACGGCCGCCAACGCGACCAAACCTACGCTCTAGAGACTCTTGCACCGATTCTACAAATATAAATTTTTAAATCATGTTTTTCAAAGGCTGCGCTTGTACATCAAACTTGATGTCAAATTTAATATCTAACATACCTAAAAGGTGATAATTTGACTCCCTTTCGTATTTAAAAGTTAGACGACCATATGACACGTGATTCAGATTTTTTAACCATTCAAAGAACGAAACTGTGACACCACCGGCGTTAATGTATAAATCCGGGATTACAAGGATATTTCTGTCGATCAGAATCTTATCTGCGGCAGGAGTAGTCGGTCCATTAGCAGCCTCAGCGATAATCTTTGCCTTCAAAAATATAATTATATTAATTATCGTCTGAAGTCTTTTAAGACTTCATCAATCATTAATTATTTCTGTCTTATCAAATGTAATGCAACAAATAGTATGTTAACTCAGTTCTTTTTCAATAATTTTCAAAATAATACATAAAATATGGAAAATAAAAATACATTGTCAAGAAATTGATTGAAAATCAGATAATTTTAATGCTTTGTAATTCAATTAAGTGAAGTTTGATTCAATATCAATGTAAATGTTAATATAATTTTTTTTCGATATACCTGCAGTATATCAGAAAATTAACAATTTGATATATCAAAATAAATTTCGTATGCAGTATGAAAATAATCTTTACCTGGATATGTCCGGCATTCTCTTTGTTAATTACTTTCTCTATGGCAGCGGGTATAAATATATCACATGGCTCGTACATGAGATTTTCGCCTTCATACGGCTTGGCCCCAGGGAAGCCAACGATAGTACCATTTTCTATGCGGTACTCTTCCAATTCCTGAAACATGTGGCAACACAACTTTGAATAAATATCAATACATAAAAAAAACGGAGTCTTCGATACGATTCTGTCGTGTAATTCGTGGCAAAAATTTAGATGATTACACTGAAGATAATTGTTGCTTACCTTCGGGTCAATACCCTCTGAATTACAAATGGATCCATCATGTTCAATCACACCTATGCATGTGGCGCCCGCGCGATGTAAATATCGCATCGAGTGCAATCCGACATTGCCGAAGCCTTGGAGAATAAATGTTTTGCCTCCCCAGCCAGGCGTAGTACCTGCGAATTATTATACTCTTTTATTTATGTGATACTATAAAATATTAAGATACTATATATAAGATAATATTAGATTACAGATATAGGTTTACATTTGCAACGATTTCAATAAAAAATCTTTCTTTTTAACGATTTAAAAAATCTTTGTAGTGAAATAATATCTCATTTAATAAAATTAAAGAAGATTATAATTTATATAATTCATACAATGCATCTTATTACACTGTAATTTATAAATAATTAATTTTATATCGTACGATACATAGGAAATTAAAATAGCTAATCAATTCACAAACGTACCGATCATGCTCATGTAATTAGCTTCGTTGATAAAATTTTCTAATCCGTGAAACACTCCACGTCCTGTAGCGGAAATTCGACCATGAATTCCACCCTGGTTGATGGGCTTGCCAGTGACACATGCGTGAGCATTGATATCGAGATGGCCAATAGTTTTTGCATAAGTATCGGCTATCCAAGACATTTCCCGCTCGCCAGTACCCATATCAGGAGCAGGAACATCAACTCCAGGTCCTGGAAAAGAATGAATTCTTTTTGAGAAATATAAAGATATAGAAATACATAAGAAATATTAGTTTACAAAGTCTCGCAATATTTTATTACTTAAATTCAATACTGAAATATCTTGAAATAAAATAAAAAATATCACAAATTTAAATTTCATTTCGTTAGTAAAAATATAGTTTCAAAAATAATTAAAAATTGTCTTACTTTTATTTATAAATATTATTATTTATTAATTATTATTTATGTGAATTATCCACAAGAGAATTTCATTTAATCATTTAAAGTATTATATTAGAATTGTATTAGAACACACACAATAGATAGAATGTTTCTATAAACTAGTTCTAGTTTCCACAGACTATATTCGAAAAAAAGGATGATATTTTATGAAATAATAAACCGAAAATGTAATAATCCGAATGTAATAAACCGAAATAAAACTTTTTTATAAGACGTTTTGTTTTAAAATAACTAAAAATAAAAAATTAATAACAAAATAACAAATTCACGCTTTTCTAAGCCTGAATAATTTCTAAAAATTTTATACGTGTATTATATGCAAGTTTATCAGCGATTATTAAGATATGTCCAAAAGATGCAATTTTTTTCTAAAAAAATAAAAGTGATTTTTATATAATATATATAACTTTTTCGGTAACTTGAAATATCTTTTATTATTTTACTTTTAAATATTGTTACTTTTTTTCATACATTAATAGCCACTTTGGTGACATAGGATGCGCAAGATTGTTAAAAGAAAGTCATTCAACAAACAAGAGATGGAATATTCTGGAATATCCAAGATGTATCCTGGCTGAGGTAAAATTTTTCGCACAACAAATTCTTTACATTAAATTAATTTCACTCACTTTAGAAGGACCAAAACCCATGGTCAAAAAATGTCGCGATTCGCGATATATTTATTTAAATTATTAATTTAAATTAAATTGGTCAGTTGTGTGTGTGTCGAAACAAATCTCTACTATGGTAAAAGTCATTCAGCCTTATAAAAGTATAAATACGTGGAGAAAAAGGGCAGTTTTCTTCGTGTCGACAGAACGATTATCAGTAACGCCGTTTGTCTTAGATCAGATTGCCTACAATCTCAATTGCACATACAGCGATTGATAATAATCTCTATTGCACATACCGCGATTGCCTGCAAGCATTATTGCCCGTAATAACTTGAGATTCAGATACAGTTTGCGCACAAGCACGTTGCACGTTAGCAACCGTTTTGTCGATAAATGAAATCTTCCTAGATATACTATTAATTTTACAAGTTTTACTCATTTATCTCAAAAACAAAGTATCACATATAAAAAAGTCTCTTCGATTTTTCCAAGATAAATCAACCAAGATATTTTTTCAAGATAAATCAACCTCTTTTTGATTCTACTAACAGTTTGGAAGCTGCATATATGTTTCTTTATATATATATATATAGTATCAAGTGTTATACAAGATTGTCACGAGTAGGTATAATTAACTTGCTCAAGCTATGCAAGATAAATAATTCATATAATGTTAATTATATTCATGGCAATCTTGTATAACTTGATACTAACTTGATACTAACACACTTGATACTAACTTGTTTACACATTCCATATTTTTAATCTTGTATCGGTTATTTATCACAGTTATCTGTATATCTGCTATCACAATTTACCTTTTTCTTGCACAAATATGTCACGCAAATGAAAATTTAAAAGTAAGTAAAGTACGCTTAAAAATCTATTCGCCATATTAGCTTATACAAGCTAATAAATCTTTATGATAATCAGACCATGTAGCCAGCTGTTTTTGCAACGCGTTTGGTTTGTGACATAACGGCGGTGAATTCTGTATAGTGATAAGCATTACGAGAGCAGTGGTAGAGCTAACACGTTTTCGCGTCTTCTCGGCGATGTCTAAAATTATCGCGCAAACGTCACGCCTCCGCTCGAAACGTTTATGATGATGTTACATCAGAGATTGCCTTCATCGAAGTCTCGGTTAAACTGAGGGAAGGGCTATTCTCTATTGTTTTTTATTCTTTCTTTTTTTTACTTGACTTGAACTCGTACCAATAAATCCCTTCTTCGCTAATTCCAATGTAAATCTTCTGGTAATTTTCTCCAATTCGTGTTCCGAATAATTCTTCGGGTTAATCTTAATTCCGGCCTTAGCACCGCCAAATGGTACATCGACGCACGCACATTTGAACGTCATCAGAGCTGACAGGGCCTTAACTTCGTCCCGTGAAACGTCCATCGAGAAACGGATACCTATAAACATAATAAAAATACCTCTTAATTGATTCATTTTTCAGAGATGTAAATAAAATGTGGGGGGACGTTAAAGAGGAACTAGCTGTCAATTTTTGGAGTTTTATATATCTCTCTCTCTGTTACAAAGTATTGAATATATGTAGTGTATTATGTGTATTGAAACCAACTATCAGAAAACAGTTATGTTGTTACAAATTCAACAGCATTGTAGAATTTTATTTTTAGTATTTTATGCTCTCCATTCGCTAGATTTAGTCCTGGCTAAACTATTTTCTTTTTTCCAAAATAAAATTGCAGATAAAAAAAGAGGTTTGAAGCTATGGAGTCTTGTATTCAAAAGAACTGAAATCGAGGACTTCAACAAAAATTTTGAAAGAAGAGTTCTAGAAAGCCTTCCAAACTCTTTACTGGTTCTATCAAAATTGCATAGAATGTCAAGGCAATTATGTTAAACATTAAATAAAGTACACGTTTATATTTATTTCCTTCCAAATTTAAAAAATCAATTTCTTCAGGATGCATATGTAATAGTCGTTTATTATTAACATAATACAAATTATTCAAATATAATATAAAATAATACAAATTACATAATTTATAATTCTAGTATATTACACATGCGTGCGAAAATATGCTATATATATATATATATATATATATATATATATATATATATATTGATATATATATTATAATACAGTATGACCTATTTCAAATGTCCATGTTAAATATTTCAGAAACAATACATTTGAAAAGAACTTGAAAGAAAATGAATATTGCTTGGTTTTGAAAGAGATATCCTGTAATCAACATAGTTTCGTTCCAGATAAAGGCGGTTCCGAGATTTCAAGATGGTTTCTATTTTTTAAATAAAACAGTATTGTTTTCTTATATTAAATAAATTCTCTTTAAAACAAGAGGGCTGATGAGCCAAGCTAGATGTACGTGCTAATATGTTGTATTCTAAGTTGTTTCATATAAACAATTCCATATAAATAACTGGTTGACAACAAACGTTTCGACTTTAAATACGGTCATCCTCAGTGCGCCGTTAAATTAAATTAATACATATAAATAAATAAGACAATACAAAAATGCGCAAGGAGAAACGCAAGAAAAACCTGCTTCGCACGTCGATTTCTTTGTCGTAACGGTTCCGTGATTTCCAATTAATACATCATCCCACTGATAATCTACTGAGGTTAAATAACTAATTGTTTAATTTTAAATTCTCTTTATTATTCTGCATATAAAAGTATTAGGATAAGATCATCAAATGGTTTACAAAATGCTTTATCCTGATATATTTTGATACAGAATTGAGATATCTCATAAACTATTCAGTTTTTTTATTACTCATATTGATACTTGAATATGTAAAATATACGGCAAGAAAAATTGATTAATGATCCTATTCTTTACGCATAATTATACTATCGTGCATCAATAATATACACTTGCATATTTCAAATGTAGTTATATGTCTTTTTATATATCAATTAACGTATGAGGTAAACCATTTATTTTTTTTTTATATAAATGCAAATTTTAAATATCTCAATTATTTCTTATATTAGAGAAAATATATATCAAATAAAAAAGTTTCACAGTTTTAAAGAATAATGTTTGCAACAAAATTTTTATATGCGTTTTTTCGAGGTATAATCAATGGTATTAATATCTTTTAAAATAAAATTATACAATTTCTTTTACATAATTCTATTCCCATTTAATCATTCTACATATAAAAATAAAATTAAAAAATCTTTATAAAACATTTTAACACATACGCGCATTAAAAAATTTGATATTCAAATTCAGATAAAAATAAAGTGTATTTAGGATTAAATAAAATTTTATTATTTTATTGCATTCTTGATGTTTACAAAAAAGATAGAAAATACACAAGCACATTTTTATTCTTCATTTCTTATCACAAGAACTGTCCGTAACTGAGAAACTATAAAAAAGAATCTAAAAATAATATCGTTAACGTCTCACAAACGTTTTCCACGCACAGATCATATTTTATTTGCTCTTCCATTTGTGTCTTGCCTCTAAAATTTCACGCGTGACACGCAATGTTATTACCCCCTCGATAATGAATTCCCTTAACAACAGCGGGTATGCCACTTGACACCTCTTCTCGAGTACCTTGTAGACATATAACAGCGAGAACAAATAGTTTTATTCTTTAGCCATCTATTATAATAATTTTAATTTTTTATCTTAATGTCGTTGCCTATCTAAATTGAAAGTTTCATGAAATGATTATATGAGCATATGATTATATGATTATGATTATATGCACTGGCCACTGACGGATCCTAGAGGGGATTTTGGGGTTAAAACCCCCCTTCCAAATTAAAAGAAACCAATTTTGCTACATCCGTTTAAAAAATCTAGATAATAAAATGCAGTTAATGCAAGCCTATCGACGCGGACGCCCATCCCAGTGAGAAATGACACCTCGATCGACGTCTAATCGACCGAAATATTGTTTTCGACATTAAATCGACGTCGATTCGATGTCGATCGAGGTGTCATTTCTCACTGGGATGGATTGGCGCTCATGAATCTTTATAAGGATTTAATGCCATCTGTTAAAGATGTTTTAGATGAAATGGCTAAAACAAACTCGAGGGGATTCATTTAAATAATAGACAAACAAATTAATAAAAATGTGTAGAAATAAAAAAGTAAAAAAATAAAAAAAATTTAAAAAGTAAAAAAATGAATCAAAAATTTCACCACATCCTCGCAAAAAATACCACTGTAGGCAGTGTCAGCACAAAATAAGGTAAATATACCGATCAGGGGACCCACCTCCTATGACCTTGTCCTTGACATATGTTATCAAGGTCACCCCCTGAGTGACCTTCAGAAGGTTTTAGCCGTCGCTCGTTTTTTGGTAAAAAGTTATTAACTAAAAAAGTTTGAGAAATATAGCAGTTATTTTGTGTATTGAAAAATAATTACCATGAACGGAGACGTCGAAATGCCCTAGAAAACATCTGTTTCAAGAGGTTAGGTTGACCACGGTCCCGACTGACATAGGTTAGGTTGGGTTAGATTTTTGCAGGGAGGGTCTGGGGGGGCGCAGCCCCCCCAGTACACTCAATCATGTACTAACCTCTTTAAACAGACGTTTTCTAGGGCATTTCGACGTCTCCGTTCGCGGGGAAACTAGTTACGTACAAGGGTGCGGGGATAAAATTTACGACACGCAAACCGACAACATATGTCAAGGTCAAGATCATTGGAAATGGCACCAGTTTTATGCATATTTACCAAAAATTCATGTTAATTATTTTTCAATACACAAAATAACTGCTATATTTCTCAAACTTTTTTGGTTAATAACTTTTTAACAAAAAGACGAGCGACGGCTAAAACCTTCTAAAGGTCACTCAGGGGGGTGACCTTGATAACATATGTCAAGGTCAAGGTCATAGGAGGTGGGTCCCCTGATCGGTATATTTTCCGTATTTTACTATTCCGTTCGTTCCCCACTTAGCTGATAAATTCAAAAGGCTTACGAAGAATTG
>NJRQ01001473.1:0-28508 GCA_003063805.1 Aphaenogaster ashmeadi
ATATATATACATATATGTATATATGATATATATATAAAATACATACATATATGTACGTATATATATAGGTATAAATATATAATAAAAATAAAAGTTTTATTTAGCAAAAGAATTTAATTATATTTATCTATATAAACAAACTGGCATATTCACGCTGGAATATATATAAAAATTTTTGTCTCGCATCATAGATCGCGTTGAAATTCAATGCCATCGACTGATATCACGATATAAACGATAAAGGAGCGAAAACATAAATCACCAGTCGCAGGTCGAAAGCACGAATAATCTCCGTAAAATTTATGCGTGGAATGGTGCAAACGACAAGACAATTCTTTAAATCATTTTGTGCGCGTGCCCTCCGGCGCAACATACGGCCAGCATACATATCCCGCCATAAATCTGAAAACAATTCTCCAGTATTCCAGATTTTGTTTAATATTCAGCGCCGTGCAGGATCAGTCACTCTGCGACTTCAGTCGCGAGATGCACGCGATTGCGCGAAATAGACGCGTTCGCGAAATTATGCAAATAATAACAGGGGTAGAATGGATGGCGGAGGCGGCATGAAGAACGAGCGCGCAATGGGTACAACGCGGTTAGAAGATGCGAAAGTTATGAGAGCTCGTCCTCGTTGTCACTTAGATTCACGCGAGACTAATGGATACCCCCTTGGATTCGCTTAATGGCGAACAATTATAAAAGGAGCCGAAGTGAGAGAATGGGAAGCGAAACGCGCACACGAAGAAAGAGGACAACGACGCAAAAAGCCGGATCGTAGGTGAATATACATTGTCTCGAATTCTCGTGTCGGTCGAAAACTGGCAGCGCGTTCCGTGGCAGAGAAAATCTCGCCGGAGTATTAGAATACTTCACCGTGCCAGAGACTGTTTTTCCGAGTGATCGTCGAGCGTACGCGTTCGTTGCAATTTTTCGCGAAATTTACGTTTATGGGAGATTTTTAATCGAGTCAAGGGACTAAGACATACGTTTATGATGCAGATGTATTTTTGTCTTGAAAATCGACGGACTAAATTATTTTTAAAAGAGCGTAATCCGCTTTATGGGGGCTTATATAGAAAAGAAGATTCAGTCGTTAAAGCCACCGCATTGATAATGCTATTCATGTTTCTAGCAGATGCAACTGTTTGCTGGTAAAATAATATGGCTTACAAAAGCCATGATTTGTGCATGTATGCTGTAATAACGGCAACGAAATAACTAAAATCAACAGATTTTTCACTTTATATGCAGTAAAAAGATAATGGTAAATGATATAACTTGAATTTACAATGTAATCAGTATTTAATGATTTATTAGGTTTATTTTAAAGATAATAACATTTATAATACTAAATATGTATCTTGTTCCCTATGTTATGTTTACAACATTAAAATAAATAACAAACGTGAGATGGTTGGAATTAAAACCCATCAAAATTTGAAAATTTTAATGATTCCATATTTTTTAAAAACAAATCTTTATTCTTTTACTTCAAGTAAAATGTCTCTTTCATCTAAATAAGTTATTATAACGTAATAAACATCAATTAGGATCTTCATAAAAATATCTACATATACTTTCCTCGATTTATCATTAAACAGTGGTAACAAGTTCAGTGGTTCTCTTCGTATGTTACAAAATATCGTATGTTACAAAATATGATGTATAAATTTTAAAAAATTATAAGATACATATTTTAGAATTCGACAATAAGATTTTCTCGCATTAGTGCGTGTGCTTATCTATCCTAGGCAATTCATTATCAAGCAGATTAACTGGCGAATGCAAATTCCATAAATTACTATTAATTCCAGTTTAATGATGTCGTTGCACGAGATAGACTCTGCTTAGTCAGGACCATCATGACCGTACATTACACCGATGCCGTGGTAATTCCGCTTTAGTGCACGCGCTTTTATGTTACAGCTAGCTCAGTTGTTGAAACTCTAGCATGGAATAAACCGCATTAACACAGAACGAAAGATCGCAGCTAGTATCAGTTATAGTTGAAAGCAAAGCCTGGTTTCTGAAACATCCGGATAAGCTTCTATATCACGCACTCGTAATATTTTTCGTAATATTGACGGCAAAAAAATTCTATGGTAAATTCAATTAGCAAGATTTGTATAAAAATCATATTCTACTGGTCTCTTAGATTAGAAAATAGAAATTTTCATAGCATATAATTTCTTTCTTCGATGGATATAATTCTAAGTGCGATGAATATATAATTATTTGCGAAAAATTAAAATGGCATTTAGAAAAACATTTGTGAAACGACATATGATTTATAAATATGAAAATGACATTCACATCGACTCACTTTTGCACGGTTAACAATAAGATGATATTTGTTAGAGAGCCTTGCTGATCCTTAAGATTAAATTTTGCGACAGTATCTTCTATAGTGAATAATTGAAGAGCTTTAAAGTTATTAGCTATGAAGGACTAACGGCGAATAGTGCACTCGGAAACCAATTCAAGACAGTACAATGCTTTGAGAGCTTTTGCGAACATATTAATAAGGAATATAAACTTCTATGTATAGTAACAACGCGTTGATACCTAGTATAATTTCCTCTTTTAATGGAATTGATCAAGATAAAATATCTTTTTTCGTTGATACAGTTATTGTAAGTTACAATAGAAATAATAGTATTAAACACATATTATAATATTATATTATAATTATGATATTAATGATATTAATAATTGTATATAATTGTATATAATATCAAATGATTAAATAGATAATAACTAACTAGGAGTAATATGTACTGATTATTAGTAATCAATATCAATTGTATTCGTAACAATTGTAAAGAACATTCTCTCTTTAATTACGAGTATATCGCTCTGTATAAAGCTTCAGTATTTAATTTTTATATGATATATATCAAAAGAATTATTTATGAATATTATATTTTTAATAAAAATTTTTTCAATTTAGTATTAAAGGATACAACTGTCTCTAAGAACTTTCTTGTAATTTAAAATATTACCTTATACAAATTTTCATTAAAAAATTAAGTTTAAGAAAAACTTTAATCTCATAATCAAATCCTGTGCGCAAATTCTTTACCTGTGGAATACTTATGTTTCAATGTGCAACTCTCTCTTCTATGTAACAAAATCAAGTTAACATTCGCGTTGGGTAAAAAAGTTCAATTTAACTTTCTTCCCTTCAGCAGTTCTATTGCAGATACGTCTTGCACATCCGTATGTTCGTGGAAAGCTTTCAACATTAGGGGCGCGGCATTGATAGCTAACGGAGATATTCTTCGATAAGAATGCATTAAACTTGCCAGAAATCTCGTAATGCAACAGCCATAGTTGATTTCTCAGATCCTCTTATATAATCCAAAGCGAATGGATGCCATATTGGATAGAACATTTAAGATTGGAAATTTAATTGAATGAACACGAATACATGCAACTAGCTAACTACAGAGGAACGGCAACTAAAAACATAAAGTTCTTCAATGCAAGAACTTCATCTATCAGCAATTTTAATTTGGTGCTGTAAATCGAGTGCTTTCATGAGAGTTCAGACTCGTTTTGGATAAAACAGTCTTCATGTAGGGAGAATAAAATAAACAATCTACTGATTAAAACAGTTACAACACAAATTGTAATGATGTTGAACTACGAAAATCTTCCACTTGTGTTAATTCAATACTCGGAAGTAAGACGAAAGCAGGACGCTCTTGACATGCAACTTCGTTCCAATAACAAGAGCTTAATATATTCTATCCTTTAGTCGCAATAACTAAAAAATAATTCTTTTTAATTGCAATTCTTTCGTATTAAAACAATAACAATCGTTTCACAATATCTGCATTATTATAATAAAAATGGAGTTCGCTGCAAAAATGGTTATTTAAAAAATATATATAGAAAATAGGACAATAGAAAATATATGTACAAAATAATAATGGTTGAATGGAAAAGCAATCGATTTGTTGCGCTTAAAACACGTCTGATGCATTCAGAAATTGTTCGGCAGAAAAAAGGGAAAAGGATAAAAGACCCCCCTCAATAGAGAAAGCAGATTGAAGGTTGCACAATGCGATTTTTGAAAGAATTTGCTGGCACTGATTACCGCCACAGCGCACGTGTTAATAACTGCTCGTGGCCGTTAGCTACGTTGGCCGAATTGCCTGCATTGCGGAAAAATTGAAATGCGTTCGTTCGTATTATCTTACAGATTCATCGGGACGATTGAGCAAGCATGTCTAGTCTGTGCGCCGGGAGCGGATTATTTTCAAGCCATTTGTTAAAAGACCGTTTGACAAAAACGATATCAGGGCGATATATATACAGGAAGTACCCGGATGCTGCTGTGATATTGCGTGTGTGCACATGAGTGCAAAGTGGAGAAAGAGGAAAACTGTCGCAATGGTGAAAAGCAACTTTATACCACCATCATTGATATTTAACGATCTAAATTCAGGACCGGGTAAATGGCGAAGCTTTCACGCGATCAAACGAGCTTTCAATAGCCTCTCACAGTACCATCAGCTATTGCTTACACAAGCCAAGCCATTTTATATTAATTTCTATTAGACACATTTTGTGTATTATTATATAAAAATGTTTTTAAAATATATGACATGCTGATTATCTCCAAATTATCTCCAAATTAATTGATAGTGAGCACGACGAAATAAATAAATGTAATTTGAAGTTGTTGAAAACATATTTTATGCGCACAAATATATAAGTAAAATAATAAAAAATCTATTTACAGTACATTTCTTGTTTTAATCGCCTAATGTAGGTGAGAAATCTTTTTCAAAAGTAGTATAAAATATGTAAGATAAAAGAAGCTTCTTTAAACTTATTCTACAACTTTTATAAAAATTAGATTATAAATAATCTTTATAATACTTGCATGTAAAACTTTTTCAAGTCTGCACCGTTGTGAAAATGGTAAGACTGCTTATAAAATTATATAACAAGCAGAGTTTTAAATACCTGTTTTAAAAAAAGCACTAAAAATGAATATTGTAGTTGTCACTTTTTCTCGTTTTTATAATCAAACTTTGCAGCAGACGCGCCTCCAAGGAGATACGGGGAATATCGTTAAATATGCGACAACGCGTACCTCAACGATACTATTCTGTACGAAATAACTTGAGTAAATATGCATATATATAAAAGTGCAATACACAATGAGATTAATATATTCTCTTCAAAAATACATATCACAGGAAACATGAAATTTAACGTAAAAGAATAACAACAGCTTAAATAGTTTGTATTCATAAGTTTCTGGCAATTTCATCTCCCTATCTTTAACGGTAATTTATGATAATTTGAATATATTAATAACAAGAATAACAATAAATATAATAACAATAACAATAACAAAAAAGGTTATGTCACTGTGTTGACTTGTCAAATTTTATGACAAGTTTGTATCTTATCATGCTCCGATTCTTGCGCAAAACGATGAAACAAATACACAAAATCAAACATTCACAATTGATTAATCCACAATTAAACTCACGTAGCATAGCATCACGCCGGTCAGTTGAAATTTAAATGTCTCTAAACGTAAGGAGAGAAGTACTTTGTCCACACTCGATCTATTCTCGGTTAAATTTTTCTCATCGGTTCCCTCCGATTTCGTGAGACAGACGTTGTATATCGGGAGCCATTGAAGCGATACTAATTAAACGAAACTGAAATTTGTAGAACCGAGCCGTCAGAGGAGCTTGGACATCAGCACCGAACGTGCAGGCGGTTCGCCGAGTACTGACTGTGCCGCGCTCCGCCGAGCTGTTCGGCTTCCCGCCAATCCCCTGCCACTCGATGCGACTTCGCCCACCGCGAATGCATCCCTATCTTATGAGGAAAAAGGTAATTCACTGCAAAACGAGACACCGCATTATCACACGGAATGGTACCTCGGCATCCAATGAAGAAGAACGGTATAATTCCATCGTGAATTATGCTGAAGAATATGAAAATTGTCGCATAGTGTAAATGCGAATTCATATTTCAATGTCAATCTTTTCGACATCGTTCATGTTACAATAATTACAAAAAAAAAAACGTAAAATATCAGGTGGTTACACGGAAACTTAAGTTTAGGTTGTTTAAAATTAGTTTCTATCACACGTGACACGAATTGTTTTCCTCAGCTTTAGAGATAAGTTTTGTAATACTGATAAGTGTTAAACTTATATCTCTCAATTGATAAAATATTATGCAGAAATCTCACATAATGAACATGTCACCGTGTATTCCAGTATTAACGAATCAAATATTTCATAAGCGCCTATCACGTGCGATAATCTTCTAATTTTTATAAAATGCAAAATATCGAGACAAATAATAGGCGTATAAGAAGATTTTTACAGTTTTCATAAATATTCTCAAGCGTTTTCTTACTGAGTTTTCACAATTTGTCTATTTAAACAAACAGACATATTTTTATTATGAAAAAATAATATCGGATAGCAATTCCTTGAATAAGAGATGTTCCATACAAACTTCTGATATAATTCCGATAGTCAAAATTTTTGCATAAAATGGTTTTCCATTCCTTTATAATAGAAATTCTTATTGTTTAGGGTAAGCTTCACGTCGTCCGTATTTTACTTAGCCGTGTTTCTCATCTTATGCCAATTCTTCATTCAAAATTGATTACTTTTATTCGATTACTTACGCCCTGCATACCAGATGTCTTTGCGGAGCATTAAATTGCGTAGCGCTAGTCGTCGCTTGTTGCATGCATTTTAAATGCTGACACAAAACTCTTTTCGCAAAATTCAAGTGTCGGCGGGTTTCGAAACTTACGACATGTGGCACGTTAAATGGGAGAGCGAAGTAATGAATCTTCTTAAGACTTCAAAGTATGTCAGAAGAAGAAAGGGCGGCGTTCAGAAGCAATGGATGATGACACGATAGGAAATTCCAATGCGAGAAATTCATTGAAAATCTGTTTTCCGAACAGGAACCATTTACTTATTATTGCGTAACATGAAACGTCTAAATATGTATAAAATTTTAAAATTGTGGATATAACGCTGATATTAATACAAATATATATATGTGATACATAAGTTTGTTTTCCAAGTTTTACTTAGAACTACAAAATACGACTACAAAATTAAATCAGTAATAAATATTATTCAGAATCAATTTTTCTGATAGTAAGGGTTACTTTTCTGCAAATAAAGATTATCTGCAATTTTTTAAAAATATTTGTTTCTGTTATATCTGACAAATAAACTATTCCAAGTTGTGTGTAAATAGTTAATCACCGTTTGGCGTTAATTCCATCATGATATGGTTGTACTAACGATTCTGAACGTCTCAGTTGCGTAACGTTGTATATTTACTTACGTAATCTAACATCGAATAAACTTTCCAAACGCGTCCGATCGTGCATATTCAGAATATACGGTATTCTGACCTCCGTTTACGGTTGAGTTAATGCAGTACTAGTATATACGAATTAGCCCAATCGAATGTTATAGATTTAATTCCGGTTCAAGGAATATGTAACGAACTGTGCTAAAATAAATATCTGTGAAATTTGATTACTGTTTTCCTTTTCCATTGCTATCGTTTTGTATCCACTCGTAATCAAAATTCCAAATAAAACAGTTGCATAAATTTCTACGTTTGTAATATAAATGTAAAAAACTTGTATTTATCAATTGGTATAAACTAAACAAAAGTTATTTTAACCTATACAAAAAAAATATCATTTTATTAGTTTCAATTGCGTTTAAGAGTTTTACTTAAGAAAAATATCATAGGTTTAATTGTAATATTTATCTATAATAAAAATTTTTAATAAACAAAATATAAATATAAAAATTTAATATTATGACTCAATTTTAATATATATATTTGGCGGCAAAGATGTAATTGTTATTCTATCTAAAAATTATTATGAAAAAAATAATTTTAAAAAGAAGCTATATAAATATATATATAAATATACGGACAAAGTTGTTTATTAAATAGTTCTACATATCTACATATTTACTCTGCTTCTTTTAATTAATTCTTTTATGATAAGTTTTTTGAAATTATTTTAATTATTTAAATTTTATGTAGCTATTATTTTTATTATAAATAATGTCATTTGTGTGTGTATGTGTGTGCGTGTGTATATGTGTGTGCATCTTCTTTAATTACTATTTTCATAATTAATTTCTAGACTACGGTTTCATATAATATAATATCCGGTAATCTAAAAAGAGTGATTAAACATGGCGCGCATACCGGATTTATTAAAAACTTAATATACACCGCAACCCCTAGACGCTTACAGCTTTTTAACAGTCATGTAATTAAGGGACGAGTAACGAATTTCCATCGACTTGACGAAGCACTTTCGCTCGATACTTCATTTCTGCCTCGCTTTGCATTATAAGATTGCTCTTTAACCCGTGCACAAGCGTACGTTTCGTGCAATTAAGATGAGTTTCAGAAGGTGGGTAAGCGATATTCCTTCGGGCGATACTTGTAACCGGAGAGTTTCTGGCCCTTAGAGATTGACTGTTCTATCTTCGAACTTCGAACTTCCCAGCGCCTCGTAGTGGAGCCAAGCGTCACGTAGATAGATATTTGCGAAATTAGTCAAAGGGAATTCTATGTATAGCAATTTATAAACATTATGATAAATATGCGAAATGTATATTAATATTTGCATTCAACATATCTAAAATATTAAAACATAGAGTGCCATATTTAAATCGTTAAAAAATTTAGAGGAACAAAAAATGTATACAATTGGGATTATATATATTATAATAAAGCTCTGGTGTTAATATTTTTCCCATTAAAAATTAATTTTATAATTCAGGTAAATACTTCCTCGTTACGCTGCATCATATGTATAGTAAAGTAAATAATATACTTTAATTTCTCACGTTAATTTTTTACATATCACTTATTGAGTTATCTTATCTTATATCTTGCCACAAGTCATTAATTTCAGTCGTGCACGATTTCGCAGTACGATGGACTGCGCATTACGTAACTATAATTTTATAACTTTACATATAGTGAATTAAACGTTCCACAATTAATTAGATTCCATGCGCAACCGCATGATATGGTATGCTGTGCGCTGCCTCGCGTTGTTGTTGCAAGCATAGCAGCAAGATTTTCGCGCAACATGATGCTTCAGTCAAGAGTTTCGCGCGATCCCTGAGGCATGAATTCGTTACACGAGGCACCGATTGCTTCAGGGAATCTACGAAGGATTCTCCGCTGTCTTTTTGGACGCGTATATGTTCCTCAAAAATCGCGATACCCGAAATATTCATGAGTCGTGAGTCAAGCAGCAATTCGCCACCGACGAGACGATCCGGCGCGATGCAGTGCATTTTGTTTTCCGCACTGACAATCGTATCTTCCGTGTGCATACACACAGTGACTTTCTTTGTGATCAAGCGGTCGGTCGGTCGGTCGGTCGCATGAAAACGACTGCCACGAATTTTCGCAGCGACCACGCAGAGCGGACGGATTTGTTACTCCACCAGCAACCTCAATAGCATGCGAGCACACACGTATCCTGCATCACGCGGAACATCCCGCATTGTCGCCGCGTGACGTCCGATGTGTACATGCCCGCCTGCGTACTGCTCTTGTTGAAAAAAGGGTACTCGCGATATGAGTGGCTCGCTGCGATGAAATATCTCGACAGAGACGCGCGTATATTTGATTACTGCCAGATCTCTCTCACTCCGTTCAACCCCGTTAATATCTCCAAGTTAATTGGACACGTTACTTGAGAACATACCCAGACGCAGGACTTTCCGATATTAGAGTACAATTTTCTCTCTTATTAACTGATGAACTTATAAATTTCTATTATCTTTATTTCCTTCTCACCATTTTATTCTTTTGGGAAAAAAGCTGGTGTGACCTTAAGTTATTGCAGTCTTAAGAATATCTTAGGACAGAAAACACAAAAGTTAAACATTAAAAGAAATCTTCATTGCGGAAAAAGCATAATATCCCGCAACTGTTTTAGTAAAATGAGAAAACACTAAAGTCTCTTGCAATATTTCTATAGTCGAACGTTTTATATCTTACAAGACAAATTTAAAAATAATAAAAACAGTAACGATAAAGTGTATGAATTTATTTTCGCGCAAAGTATTAGTTGAGCCATTGTAAAGAAAATGATTCATGATTCAATTTATCTCGTGCTAAATGTATGCTAATAGTATATCGATAGTAGCAGATATGTAACATGGACCTTCGCATGGATGAAGTTTCACAAGAAGTAAAAGTAGAATTTCTAATCGTAAGAAAACGTCGCATCGTAATGTTCTGCTCAAATAATGCCTGCGGTATCAAGTTACGTTTAAGTTGAGTCGATTGTATCGATTCTATTCATAAATGCAAAGCCCACAAAGTCTCCTTTACGCGTATAATGGTGCTGTAAAGGCAGGGCATTACCACTTGCGTCTGATAAAAGACGCTTGTTACTACTTGCGGCTTCTATAATTCTGGTGTCAACCCGCATGAAGCTGTAATATTAACTTAGCGCAACTTCAAACCTTTTTAATAATTTACCATTTAATAGTATGATATAAAAATTATATTATATTAAATAATATGTTAAGAAAATAATTATATGTTTGAAAATGTATACGAAAAAATAGATAGATAATTCTCAAAAAGATATTTGTGCTGCTTTTTGTCGCTTAAGGAATGGCGATGAACGGTTACAGTCGCCACAAACTTTGCAAAACACGAGTGTAATAAGAAGGTGGGATAAGTTTACAACACTTTTCTTTTATATCAGTAGGATGCTGTGCGCACCTGTGCCGCATGCTATTCGGCGTAAAAACACGACCAACAGGCGCGATGTCTCTAATTTTCCCGCGAACATATTATAACACATATTGAGATTTTAATTTACTCTAAGGAAACTCTTTAAACAAAAACTCAAAATATTGCTTAATATTTTACTTGTATTCAAGCAACATGCATATTACATGACAACCTGATGATGGTAATAACAACAATAATTTAGTAGTAATTTGTCAGCAATTTACATAATTGGCCAAATAGGAAGATGGAAATTAGTTCATTATAACTCATTGTATATGTACTCAATTTTGAAATTGTTTTGGGATTTATTTTATACTACATGCACTTGATATCAAGTTTTTTTGTTATTATGCTTAGTTTCTTACAATATTCATTTTTTAATCGGAAATTATATACAAAATGCGTATCGATCTTTAATTTTTCAATTATTTTAAATTCTAAACAAGAGTGATTATTGCTGAAACAAATAGTGTAATATGATAATCAGGTATCAAATTAAATTCCCATGAAAATCCGTTTGAAATTAATTGAAGGATAAAATATCTCCATTCTTGGAACACAATTCGTCAAAAGCTTTAAATTTCCAATCTCAAATAACTTCGTAATTAAATTTTCGTTAACTCAGGGTTATTAGTCGGAATGAAAAATCACCTCGTGAATAATTCAAACTTCTTGCCACCGGATCTGCTTGCTTTAGTGCGCCCAACCTTTGTGTGTTCCCTAGTTATTCTGCTCGTAGCTATGGTCGCTTGTTTTTGAATTCCTCTCTTTCCTCGTATACTATCTTGCGCGACATAATATTTTGACATAATATTTAATAATAATAATAATATTATCTTGACACAAAAGTCGCAATAGTCCGGAGTTAAGAAAAGGACTAAAAAATGTATAAAATGTAAAAAAACTATAATTAAATATAATCTTAGCAATAATTAGCAACGTCTATATTTCATTATATATCTTATCAATGCTCTTAATCTTATTTGACAATCAGTATATGACTCCTATTTATTATAATTGTTCGTATTTGTTATTAATCACCAACTTTATGAAGGCAATTATCTATCTCGATTTATATAGGCGATCTGACCTATTTCAAAATCGGGGTGGCGAGGTTTTATGCTATCTTTTACGTGACGTTGTAATTACGACGGTGGCACTGATTAAGCACTTTATCTGTATCGCTAACGACAAATATTTTAGATTGAAACTGCAGGGACGATATTCGAACCACGGGGAGTCGGAGAAAGAAATAAAATTCATCCGTCGCTCTAGTTGTAGTCTGATTGCCTGACCTAAAGAAGTATCACACATTTAGGTACGTATGCAGATGTAAGTATTAGCAAATATAAGAGAATATGGTAGCAGACCGAGTTGAAATCATAGTCTTTATTTAAATATGACATGATTGAGAGATTGTAAATATTTATTTATCTGGCATATTAAAAAATGCATATATTGACTGCATTTATTTAAAATCAAGCATACGTTTTAATAAAATTGACAGTATCGACGTCTTTGAGAGAAGAATCTTTTTCAACTACGTTTTTAAATGCAGTCAAAATACAATTATGACGAAGCTATTAAATTGCTAGATCTATTTAATCTTGTATTCAATTAAAATTGTATGTATCAAATCTCTTTGTTAGTATATTCTATAAAATTTGCATGTGGATACAGAAATCAATAAAATTTCAAGAATAATTATAAATTTTCTTCTTCGAAAAAAAAAACGCAATAGCAAAGAAGACAATTAAAATAATATGATTCTCGTCAAATTTTGACATTTCTATCTGTTTATTAGAAATTCTTTTATGTTAAATATTGTTCGTTGGGTAAGAAACGGTCGCTAGTGCCGATAAATCTAAGCTGCGGAGATGCGCATCCACGAACGGTTGGGTCGGTAAATGCAAACCGACGTCGCTCAACCGTAGAACTAGGGAGCAAGTTTTCCCGAGGGCATTGATTGTTCCCTTGCATGGTAGCTTGAAAGCTTCCATCGTTCGCCGTCTGATGGCGCACTGACGTGGCATATTTTTAATGGCGCAACTATCGGGGGTTCCCCCGGGATAAAATTATATATTCGTCAAGGACACCGATCCTCCATCGATTCGTAACTTTTCCCTTTTCTGGGCTATCCGCGAGAGAATTGTTTCGTACTTTCTCGGTTCTTTAGTAGACATTAACCCGAGAAAGTCTTTATGTATTTCGTCTACAAGATTACTAGAATTGCTGCAAATGACAGTTAGAGCTGCAATATAACTTATGATTACAACTATGTCTCTAACGGGAATGCGGATACTTCAGAAATGGTTTATATAGCGTATAAAAAATATAGATGCCAAAAAGATGCTGATAATCTATTTTTTCACCCCTTAAGGAGGTATGATCGAAAAATCAGAATGTTTCAATCTGTTTAAAAATTATATAGAATATTATTCGAAGCGAAATTAATATCACATTAAAATTTCAAATCGATTAACCGTGCGGTTTCTAAAAAAATAAAAAATAAAGTTAGAGTTTTATACACGATATCTCTTATTATACGGCAGATGCGTCAACAAGATTAAGGGTGCTTCCCATTTAGTGACACAAGTCGACACAAGTATCGTTCTATCTTTGTTACTCATTGAATGCCAAGAAAGATAAAACGACGTTTGTGTCGAATTGTGTCACTAAATGGAAAGCATCCTAAGATAGGCTGCAGGCTATTTCGTGCTACATATACATATGGGATTAAATAAATGTTGCGTATAACTTTTTATTCTCATGTTTTCGATTAAAAAAGTTATAACAACAACTATAGCCAAAAATAGAAATAAATCTTTTACTATTATAAGTTAAAAATATTATATCTAAAGTATAAAGTGTCTATATATAAATTTAATAAAATTCTAACTTTAACTTTAATTTTCTTAAAAACTATACGGTTAATTGGTTTAAAATTTTAATGTCATATTTCGTTTCAAATAATATTCTATATCATTTTTAAGCAAACTGAAGCATTTCGATTTTTTGATTATATCTCCTTAATTGCAAGTTACAAAAACTTGATTGATATAGTATATACAGTTTTGCAAGTCTATTTATCATAAGATGAGAAAAGCTAATAGCAATTACTAAAATCGTAAAATATAAGAGACCGACTTATCGCTTACGTTTACACACACAAACACACACACACACACATACGGTTAATTTAAGATTTTCTATCATAAATTTATGGTATTTAATACACCATAAAAAACCTTTTTTAGCAAAACCATTTTCTTAATGAGTATAATACAAAATTATTAATGTTTTCCACGATTCGTTAACTATCACAAATTATTATATGTGTAAATTTATTAAAAAATTATGATATGTGTAAAGGTATTTTTTATATTTCTCTTGATTGGTATATCGGAGCTACATACATCTTTGATTCTATTTTGTGAAGTATGCTTGCAACTGATACGCTTGACATCGATCCAGAATGCAGCATTTAATGCGGAATAGTCTGTCCGCAAACTCAGCTGCCTGGGTGATATTCGTTATAATCGAGCTGCGTCAAAATGTAATTTACATATTCCGCTGATTACCTAAGGGACAGAATAAAGTTTTTAGCAGATAGTTCCAACGGGAGCAGCTATCCATCCGCTGGTAAGGCAATCGCTGCAGCCTTGGCCGCGCACAGACTAATTAAATTAACCTTTCTAGGTGCATGCGCGCGTTATTCTGATATGCAATCTACAGGGGCCACGTTACCGTCGCGTTGACTTCGAGTTTTCGCAAAACGTATACGGACTTGATAGACGGCTATATTTACGACAGTTAATTGCTTGTAGCAAAACGCGTGGCGATAAGGGACTGTTAAACTGTTAAACGTATTGCAGCGGGACGAATTGTTAAACATATTGCAGTATCTAAAATACTTTCAGCAGTCATTGATGACTACATAAATTACGCATGTATACTGAATGTAGTCCACGTTTTTCATTATTGTACAACATTATTCAATTTAAAAATTAATAATAAACTTTAATTATCTAAATCGCCAGTAATAATAAACATATGTAATAAATTGTAAGTCGACCCGACTGGCAAGAGATGGTATTCGATTAATTACTACGTATCAACCATACGGATTGTGGTCCTCCACGTGTAACAAATTTAATATTAATAAATGCTAAAGCATCTATTATATTTTCCCCCCTCCCCCCAACATCCTCCCATCACGAAAACTATTAGAAAATTTATTGCGAAAATAATACTCCGAACGGAGTACAGGGAGGTCCAGGTTCAAATCCTGACTGAGGTAATATTTTTCGCAATAAATTTTCTAACAGTTTTCGTGATGAGAGGGTGTTGGGGGGAGGGGGGAGAATCTAATAGATGCTTTAGCATTTATTAATATTAAATTTGTTACACGTGGAGGACCACAATCCGTATGGTTGATACGTAGTAATTAATAGAATACCATCTCTTGCCAGTCGGGTCGACTTACAATTTATTACATATGTTAAAAATTAATGTTTCGAAAAAATAAGCAAGCATTCTAAGCATGGAAATTTCTATGTATTCTCATTGCTCTATGAACACAGCGATTGAATTTTAAAACACATAGGCTTAAGCATTAAGCTGGTATAATTTTATCGAATCTTCTCTATAAATATCTACAAGATAAACATTGTGAAAATTCGAATATTTGATATTATCGCGTCGACGCGATTAGCGAATTCTCGTGATTGATTTTCGACCCATATTTAACAGCATAGAGATTTGGGTCGACGAGATCAAATTGCGAGAATTGGCACGTAGAAATAGGAAAATATCGTTTCATTTCCAGTTCACGATTGTTTCACGAGCGAACATGAAACAGATTGCTATTCTCTTTCTGTCTACATTTACTATTCGTATATATACGTCGTTTTAATAGAAACGCGCGATCAGAGTTATATAGCTAAGTGTCCCGTTGGTGCAATCCGTCACTTGTTCTGTCAACGAATCACGCCCTCTAATATGAACCAATTATTTTTGTATAAAGTATATTTCGTGCAGACGTTCGTGACACGTAGAGTTGATACGACAGATGTGATGCATCAATATTCTACATAGACATACTCTAAAATTATTCACTTCCTTTGCAAATGTAATTAAATACTCGTTAAATTTTTTGTGTAACGAAAAATTTGTATAAATCAATATTCAAATCAATAATTATATATCAATATATACATATGCATAATTTTAGTTATAAATTATTTATTAACTAGAAAATATCATATATATACATTGATATCACATAACAGATTCTTTATTGATATTCTAGCAATATAGCATATTTCTTAATTTAAATTTAGTAAAAATAAGTAACGAAAAATAATTCTATCTTTTAACGTTACAGTTCCGATGGAAATCACTTTCATATAAATCAAATTCGTTCATATAAATATATTTTTAAAATTACTGGCGAGATATATCAATTGGCCATCTTCATTTATGCGCTTCAATCTGAGTAATGTTCAATCGGACTTGAAACGGACGGTGAATCATACGTCTTAGCCGTTCATTGGCAAACTGTCAATGGCAGCTGGCTGTAAGCGATTCAATTGATCCCGATTAATAAAGAGAAATTAATTTGATATTAATTTTATGAGAGAGAGAGAGAGAGAGAGAGAGAGAGAGAGAGAGAGAGAGAGAGAGAGAGAGAGAGAGAGAGAGAGAGGAGGGAGAGATAGAGAGAGATATCGTGCACATTTATTTTATAGTTTATGGCCTATAAAAGGAAAACTTGATTTGTAAATGTTGTCTCGATCTAAAATATTATTATTAAATGTATAAAGTTATATAGTGCATTTCCACTCTTTAGAAAATTAAACTTCATATCTTATAATAGTTCGCACGTATCTCTACAATGCGTCCACGCGTTCCTGTGGGGTGAAATTTACTGTGATGCGGTTAATTACGTGATAGTTTTTGTATCACACCGTGCTCGGTAATTGTTCGTCGACGAAACAGCTGCTTTCTTATGGAGCTTTTGAAAAAAACTGCTAAAAAATATTCTCCCTCATAAACGCGTCATATAGTTTTTTCTTTTTTAGTAGTACGCTATTCTCGCACGCCATAGTTACCGCTTGACAAGAGAAACAGGGAGGCGGAATAAAAACCGGTAATTCGCTTACGTAAGTGTAAAACCGAAACTGCAAGTAACACCTTGCGTGTTTTACAGTTTTACAACAAAAGACGATATATACAGATAGAAAAATGATAAACTTACAGTTGCTTTACGAATAATTACATTTTGCGAAGAATACGGATATTTGAAATAACAGCTAAAGTTACGCAAGCTCTAATTACGAAGCTTGGACGAGTAAAAACGTTGTAAAAACATTTATTAAAAACGTTGATTGATGAGTAAAAGAACCGTTTCATTTTAGCAAGAGGGATCACGGTAAGGCGTTATTAAAAAAATGGTTGTCGTTCAGTTGATTTCAAGCCGGAAATCTAAGTTGGCGAGTATCCGTCACGACTGTTGGATATATGCCATTTCTATGTAACCGAGATCAACTGCAGTCAGATAACGGACGCTGGTCTGACAAATGTGTCATCCGCTGATTGTATAGCGTTGGCTTGACACTTCCGCGCAAATGTGTCGCTTCCTTTAAGATTATATCCTGAAATTAATCATGCGGCCGCCATTCTCCCACGTCCTCGTTTAATCTCTGACGCCGGCGAGCGTGTGAGCGACTTTCAGCGTAACCGGTATCACCCAGTTACACGACAGCACGAAGACAGAGTGCCTATTTCTTGTAACTTGGTGATGCCGAGTTTCCAGCAAGGAACCTCTAACTCGACAAAGTTGTTAGACGCCTGCTTCTAACGTCGTGTCGTCAGTTGCTCTTCCGCGGAGACGTTCGATTGGCATTCACAAATTTTACAATTCAAGAATAGATGAATATGATACGAAAAGAGTAATTGATAATAGTAAAAAGTTATATCAAAAACATAAGATATATTTAAATCATACGATCATATCGTCCAGCTTTATCTAGATTCATTAAACTTGATTTAGGGAATATGCTATTTTGTCAGATTATCAATAAATGATCTGATATATCATCAGATGCATATACTAAGTAGTCTTTTAATAAAATAACACGTACATGTTATTACCTAGTGTTTTAAATTATAGATATGCATTTATTGATACATAGATGGACTCCGTTACTGAATTTCTTCTTTTATATCCTAATAAAATCAAAATTTTTATTCCAATATTTATGTCATTGTTAATATTAATATTAAAATAAAAACGCGATTTAATTTTAAATATTTTATATAATAATTGTATTTTTTAATAAAATATTTTTAAAAAGTCAGAGCTATTATAAAGACTTATTGATAAAAATATTTCAGTTAGGATGTGACGACGAATGTAGTTCGTTTTTATAGATAATCGTTAAATGCGATCATATAGTGACTGATGTGTCCAACAATCTAATCTGGATTTAATATAGATTTATCTCCAGCGTATCATAAAATGTAGTTCAATGCCCGATAAACGAGATTGAACGAGAAAATGTAGACACATTATATGCTATATCCACGTAATATAATTTGACACTTACTGGTTTTGAAAATTAAATCAGTTAAAACTTAATTAAAAAATTAATTGAAGAGTATATTCTTTAAAATCAGGGATAATGATCTCTACTTTGCTTCAGTAATTATATTTTTATATCACAACTTATATATTAATATTTAATTTAATATCTTATGTTTTCTTCATTTTGAGATTATTTAATTCATTAAATATGATTCGTAGATTTCACATCTATAGTTTGCGGAAATGTGCAATAGCTAAGCATGTAATTCTGCGCGTGACTACCATACATCAATAATTGCATTGCTATACAAATTTCCTATATGAATGGTATGCTTGTTAATTAAACAGGACGGTTTAACATGTACACAAAGAATTATAATAATTTGTGAAATTTAACATAAAGACCATGTTATATTAGTGGCGGAGCAATATTATTAAAACTCAGAATAATCGCAAATCTTTAATGATTACCAGTACCTGTCGCTCGCTTAAAATACATGCTTTTGATTTAGGCGAAAATCATTTAATTGTAAGAAATACGAGAAACTGTTGGAGCTAGTTGGCTATTTGGGCGTTTAACGCTGCGTTAAACTCTCGGTAAATCGTCAGCAGAATTCGATAAGTGAAAAAGTTTTCGTGAGTTACGCGCGGACTCAACTTTCTGCGAAACCAGATTTATGTTGCTGAAAATATGATTTCGAACTCGCGACTACGTTGTAACAGTCCATTAGAGAGCCCACTGTTAGTCAAAGTTCGGAGTAGCTTTTGGAATGGTTAGTCACTTGAGTTCACGTTTTTTCAATGTTTATAACAGCTCGGGACTAGATAAAAGGTAAATATTTTCGCGCAGCAGAATGAAAGACAATTTTTAATGAAAAGCGAGTCGGAAACAACATTTTTGAGAACAACAGCTTTAACAGTTGATATAATGTATACAGATTAATTAATATATATAATTCAAGACAGCATTTACTTAAAAATTATCGAGAAAACGACTGCCGCTAATACCGGTCTAATAAAAATCTGAAATCCAAATTGACAACAATGATTTAAAGAAAACTGAAAGCTTTTTGTTCACATGTCTAAATCAATTCATCTTGAATTGTCATCTTAAGCGACATTCCAGAATCATACTTGTGCTTCTGCGATTTCCTTTGCTAAAAGTGAAAAACGGAAGTATCCGAGAGAGAAAAGCCGTGCAATTCGCGCAGCGAAATTTCCCACGATACGCACGAAATACTTAATTGGCCATCAGATTTTGAAGACTCAGGCTCCAAGCAGACATCCAGTAAATTCATATCGCATTTGAAACCGTATTGCAATGAAGTAGGTCAACCGGCGCGTGTTCAAAGGTGAACTTCTATAGTGCTCCTATAGAGATGTGATTTCTGCCGTTCTGGGACATAGCCCTCTCTAAATATTCACAAACGTATCCGGCGACCAACCGTCTTCCACCACATGTACGGTCCCTTGTGCTGATACTTCTTTTTCCCAATACCCCAGAGAAATTGCCGATGCTGTTAAACGAGTTCAACGTGGGCTCAGTGGTGGTGACCAAGCATCGGCGAACAATGTTGCCCCATGTAGTAGTCCATTACTAATTAATAATCGAAATTATGATGTTATATTTTTAAAACAAATTTGGGCCAAACTGAGCGGTAGTTTAATGTAATTATGCTGTGCTAATATCTGATAATAATATTTATAAACCTTACGGGCCATTTGTAAATTTTACGTAAATAATGCCGGGGTCTTCTAAAGTAATCAATGATATCGAACGTGTTAACAAGTACGTGTCACGAATGGATGACGTTAAATGATTTTTGCACCGATTTAAAAATGCCTGGATTAATACGATACGAGTATAAAAGAGCACTTGATGAAATTTCCCGTTGTTCCCGAGAACAATTTCAATCTCTCATCGCTTTACGTTTCTGCAGAATTTTTAAGTGATTGCGAATCGTCGAGAGCGTTAAATGTTTAAATGTTTACAGAGGTTTGCCTTTCCAATTTATTCGTGCAGAAATTCGGAATTACTATTTGGCATAGCTCTTGTGACCGGGGTCAAGTTTGCGAGTATCTACACCTAAAAATTGCATATCTATCGATGATTAAGAGGCAGTATCTTGAGTAATATACACGTATGGAGCATTTCTGCTATGCAGCAGTGGCATTAATTGCATTGTATGCCTGAAAGCCTTGTTTGTTTATAACATATATAGCACGTAAAGCATTCCTAGTTTATAACTAGCAAACAAGTTTGAAACTACTGTATCTATGAACACGGGCAAGGAGATGTATGACCGAGCGAAATGAAAATTTTATATCCTGGAGTAACGAGGTCGCAGTAAATCCATGTACAAGATAATTATCAATCTTTTTCCATCCATTACCGCGTTTTTGTAGCATACTTTTCAACGCAGCTAACGCAAAGTTAATGGAGATACACGAAATTGTCCGTCATAATAAAAAAAAAAAAAAACTAAAAGGATTTCTGTATACAATCTTTATATTCTATTTGCAAAATTGGAACTACAATGAGAAACTATAATTGGAAAAGCATGACTTGTGATTTCTATCATACATATGCACGGAATATATTGAATTCTTGTTATTGAAATAGAATTGCACGTCAAATATTCATAGTATACTACAATAATCGTTAGGAACGACATATTGAATTGACACAAGTGTGAAGTGTTTTCGTAGGTCGATAGTTACATTTCAGCCCACGTAACTGTTTTAACCTACATTGTTTATATTGTAACTAAATATTCATATACCAAGTTCTATCTCTGAAAATGTTGAGATCATTGCAAAAATTGCAAAATAAATTGATTATGATATCAATGTCAGAAATGTTTAAATGGATTAAATATGATATCTTGATTATCGCTAATTGTAGGCAAAAATATTTAAAAAATTGATTTTCCGTGCCCATATTACGTTCTATGCTTGCATGTACATATATGTGTATGTATGTAATTTATAAACAATGTAATTAACAAGACCGCGAAGTGTATCAAACATTTAAAATCGAGAACAGGCCGAAATACGGTCATAGCAGATCTTATTAGTGCTCATTAATATTTTATGTGTGATTTTTCTAGTTCTTTTAAACTACGCGCCGTTACTTTCGGACTTGAAACGCAGCTCATGAAACCAGAAAAGAAATATCACAATGATATGTAATTTATAATTTTTTAATAAATAAATCGCTTTTAAGATATAGTGATAATAATTGTCTGTCTAAATAGTTAACAATTTTCCTTTTACAAAATGCTATAATTTATTTTTCTATAATCATATTATAGATTAAAAACTGAATGTTTTAAATTATTCGAAATATAATTTTAAAACATAATTTAAATACGCAAATCATTCTTGCATATTCTAAATGGAGAAAATATACATCTGTGATTTAGGACGAAGAAAGCACAAGGGTTAATCCGTTAAAAGCACCGACAGCGCATTTGCGATCTTGTAGTTGCGGTAAAGGCGGTCGGCTTCGTGTCAGAAAGTGCGCAGCGAAGCGTCTCGTGTTCCCGAAAATTTCAGCAGGCTTACTGTCCCGATTTCGGCCGCGGTTTCTCCCCGTGTGTGTGCGCCAATTTATACCGCAATTCCAAATCTGATGCACTCTCTCGACTTTCGTGCGATCCGGCATTGTGGAAATTCGCGGTCGGCTCGATGCCTCTCTCGAAAACGTACCTGACCGCTGCGATAATCTGCTTGAATTTAATGGCACTCGTATCACTGTCTAGCAGCTTGCCGACTTTTACAACGTTCGTACGTTTACACCACGTTCCGACGCATTACCGTTGACCAGCTTTTCCGTAAGCTGATCACTCGATTTCGAAATCACTTTACCTTTACGTTCTGAGTTTATCGATGGGTAACACAAAATCGATACTGATCGATACTAATCTATTCACGCATATTTCTTTAAGTACATAATTATTTCACATAACTGTAAAATGTCGCGTTATAAAAAAAATTCAAGATTAATCCTCTCTTTTTTTTTAGTGGTATAGTACTCAATTCTGTGCAAGCGTGGAATCGTAGCGACCGAGGCGACTGGCGGTTTATTCATTCTCTTTAATTAAAGTTTCAGGTTTTTATTTCCATAGAGAACGTGGCATATGTCCAATTTTCTTGAACAATTCGCGGGACTCTGTATCACATGCATCGGTATACATCATTTTGAGGTAGCTCTCCAGTTACATTTCATAAATTCGCAAAGAAATTGTTCAGTTGTATTTTAGCTAATAATTTAACTTATGATTTATATACTATATATATAATAATTTTATCAAAATTAGAATAATAACTTGACGTAGATGAACAAATTAATGTTTCGAGACATTCAATCAAAAAGCTTTGATTCGATAAATGAACGGACGTATTATTTGCTACGGTTATCGAATTGATAAGCCATCTGTAAACCAGCGGCTGCGTCGAAGCAGTACACTTTGCGCTTTTACAATTGTACGCTACAATAATTCCAAAATCCGCATTTAACGAACATTCAAAGCGAGGGATAAATTCATAACTGTTGAAATTCCACAATTTCGAAAGTGAGATATTTGAAATCAAAATGTAGAAATGCCAGTTAGTACAATAATTTGTTACACGCAAGAGCTAATTATCACTATTAAGTAGTTTATTTTATAACTTTCACATTATCCCTTAATGGCAGGGCCTAGTTATAAACTCACAACGTAAAGTTGGCAAATATTATACTAGACAGATAGAGATATATTCTTCGTTTTCTAGGAAATATCGGTTTAGAATTATCTCCATGCCACGTGGGAAATAAGAGCAATCGGCGTTAATTACTTAAAATCGTTAAAAGATCGTTGAGAAAAAGCAGCAGGTAGAAATTCGCGCAAGGAGAAATTTACTTTATTAAAATAACTACCTATATTCTCCAACAGTTTATAAAGATACTCATTATTTCTTAAATAGATATGAAGTATTAAAAATAATCGATTTAATATTTTCCTATGATCCTTTAATATCTGTAGTTAAAACAGAGACCATGTTTTGATGATTTAATAAAATATTTTTCTGATATTTAGTAAAACATCAATTTAATACTTTTTGCTTTCATAAATATTCGAAACTATCTCTATAATAATTATTAGTAGCCTCAATATATCTTAAAAGATTGCTACACTATAATCTTCGTGATTATAACCTACTTGATAAAAAAAAATTGAAGGACGCGTGAAATGAACACCTTGATAAATTGTGTGATACAAGTTTTATTCTCGATGAAATATCTATCAAGATTATAACTTGGAAACAAGTTTCAATGCAATTGCACTTTATTTAAAAAATTGTTTTTTATTATCATTCGGATTTACTAATTTTACTCATACTATAATACATCATTCAATTTGTTAATTTATTAACTATTTTTTCTAATTTAAAAATCTCTGTGTCTATTCTAATTAATCTTTACATGTTAACTAGTTTTAAAATTTATATTAAAGTACGTAACGGGCAGTAAAGTTTTCTATTAATCAAGCTTTTCGAGGAATCTGTTGCCCGTTTTATCGACGTTGAACTGTAAGAAGCATTTGGGGATCGATAGGCATGCAGATAGAATTCATTAAATGAGAAAGGGAAGATGGAAAGTTGTCGCTTCGCAGCCTAGAAAATTGATTTCTCATCGTTTCCAAGTGTCCGAGACTATAACTTTCTAAGGCTTTCACGAACGCGGATGGTGGCATTAGTGCGAGACGAGAAGGCAAACTCAGATAAACTTGAAGAGTAATTGCTTTCGTTAGACGAATCGGCCGCAAATTGCGTGCTAATGGCTGCAGTGAATCTACTTACGATCTTCCGTATGCAATTATACTAACGTGCCATAGTTTGAAAAGCTTCTGTTAAGCTTTACACTAATCTCCCGTGGACCAAATTACTCATTACTGTGTGCATTGCACACACGATTACACTCTATTTCACGTTTAATTACAAATAGCTAGAAATTGTTAATCAATTCGTACTTTCTACAAAATGTTGAAACCGGTAAAAGACTAAACTTTCTGTATATAACAAGTATTACAATGCATTACAGTGTAATTGTAAATCATGCAATGTATCTTCAAAATATGTCTTTACTTAAATTTATTTACATGAGGTTTAATTCATGGAAAAATTATATCTAATAATTTAGAACTATTTTGGAAAATTTGTTAATGTAATGTTTAACTTTGTGTAATTATGAGGTATGACAACGACTTTGCATAACTAGTTTTATTAATTCAGTAAATAAACGAGGATCACATAAAACAAGTTTTAAGGATCGAAATATCAGCGAACAGCAGCTAGCTCGTGGTTATTGAAGACTGCTGAATATAATGGCATTTTATCTCGATAATAATAAAGGCAGAGAAAAGGTGTGTGTAATTACATTATGATTATGAATTGATGCATTTACGTAAATAAAGTGACAATGTTTTTAAAAGCATATATGCATCAAAGTTTTGCAATAAAAAGAAATATCTTCTCTATTAATGTATTTTTAAACGTTCTAAAATATTCCGTTCTTTTGAAGAGCGAAAGATAGACAAAATATAATTTAATTTTCAACTCTTTCAACGTCATAATATGATAAATTAAGATGAAATGTGATTAAAAACAGGTTACATGACCAGACGTCAGGAAGCGAAGTAATTCTGGAAAATCTAGGACGTTCAGCAACTTTGTCGGTGAAGTTTAGCTGTAGGATTATAAGAACATTTAAGTCAAGGCTTATTGGGTACTTAAATCTATTTTAAACATTATGCAAGTCGGCATTTCATTAAACGCTTTCGCTTAACTTTTTAGGCAGTATTATCTTAATTCCACTCATCTGTCCCTTCTGTTTCGAGCACGGGCAGAAGACAAAGATGAGTTGAAAAGAGAATCCCGCATGGAATGCTATAACAGTAAAATATCACTGCAAACGGAGAATGTAAATAAGAGAAAGGAAGTTTAGTTGGATATTCTTGTGACAGTACGCGCATGTGAGATTAAAACGGAGACGTTTTAGTCTACAAGCAAACAAAGTGAAAATTTAATAAGCGAAGCTATTAAAACTGATTGTTCCTACTTAAAACACAGTTCATCCTATCCAGAGTATGAAATTATAAAAAATTATGTTATTATTACGAAATATGAAATTACAAAGTATTACGTGAAAAACATACTTATCTTTTAAAGTTGAAAAATTATTTATTTAAACTTATCAAAAATTGTTATCAAATGAAATAAATAAATTTTTTTTACATTCCACATAATTTTCTTTGCGTATAGTTTACTAACTATAATAGAAAAGATGATTCACACAACCGATTTATCTGTGATATTATTTAGTATATATTTAGTATATATTTAGTATATATTATTTGGGCAATCTCTAAGTTAATATGTAACCTAATTAGCAAACTGTAATAGTAAATAGAGATCTATTTTACGTAATATAGTGAACAGTTTTAATTCAAACATTACCTAGCCCTGATAGTGAGTTTGTTCGTTTTGCAGATGGTACTACTTTGCAGTAAGTACTTATGCATAAACGTGAGAGGTGAACGGAGGTATCTGCATATATGCAGACGCACGTACGCACTTTACTTGACGATGGTTTGAACACGTCGTATACACCTGGATGCACGCGTAATCTACGTGAGCGGGCCAGCAATGTGAGTGAAGCACTTTTGTAGTCGAAAACTCTGATAGACGAAGAATCGCTGATTTATTGCGAAGAATTTACAGATACATGCAGAGAAGAGAAAAACCGCAATGCGCACAATCAAATCTGTTTTCTATCCTATCAGCTCATCCATGAGTTACAAATCGATGTCTCGTTACTCAAGAAATGGCGACGCATTTCTGCATTTTCGACCGAATTTTCACATTACTTACGTTCGACTATAAGCCGCATTGAAAGGGACTATTTCCAAGCGAATACTCTACCGAGCTGATCAGCCATTGAAAATCCGTTGACGTGGGGTCACAATTCATCGTATTATTCATTACTGAACATACAAACTTGAGAGAAAATGTCGCGAGTTTATTGACATGCGTGCAATAAATTGGTATTTACAAGCGTCCATAGTTTCTCTATCGGGGATTATTGCAATCCGATGTAATGACGGATTAAATTCATGTCATTTATTAGACAGCCATTCCCTCACAAAGAGTATAATTAATAGGATGATGATTAATCAAATTCCCGATAAATATCGATAAGCTGTCGCAAAAGAATCGCCATTATTTTACTTAGTTTTCGATTAATTTGAACTTGTCGGTATTTATAAAAAAAAAATTTATTGCATTTTAACTTTTAAATTCTAAATTTAAAAATCAAACTATTTCAGGGTGATTAGATCTTAAAATATTTTGTTAAAAATTATGTTAAAATTTATTTAGAATTAAAATAAAATTTTCATGTAATTGCACTCCTAAAATTTGATATCAATAAAAATTCATCAGTTTTAATTACTAAAGATTTATTATTTCAGAAAATTTGTAAAAATTCGATAAATCAAAGAAACCTTTATATAAAATAGCAAATCAAAATATTTGAAATTCCACACGTAGTGATGTAAAATAAATAAAAATGTTTGTCATTATAAATAATAATTAAGCAAATAACACATAGAACTGTATCATTCAATTCAATCTATTACATTCCTTGACTGACCAACGCACACAAATTAATTATACAGAGAATTACAATCTGCCGGAGACCATTAAAATTTAATCGCCACGGAGGCATGCAGAATTGTATGAATTCCGGGCTGTAAACAAATTTCGCCGACGACGCCGCAGAATGCTGCGGTTTCGATCTACCTGCCGCGAAAGCTCCATAACGGGGCCGGTTCTGTAATCCGGAAGTGTAATAGCCAAGGATGAATTCCGGTGAACGGTGCCAATCCCGTAAGTTCGAGCTTATTTGCTATGAAAAAGCCACGACCCATTTCCCTCGTTCACTTCCGCCGCGGTTTATCTCTTTTCCACTATTTATTTTCGCAGATCACGCAATGCATGAACACTAAATGCAATATTTTCTATAAGATTACATTTATATAAGTAGCATCAATAAAAATTGCAACAATAAAATAAACAAATAAAATAAAGTAGATGATTTATCAAGATTTATCGGACGATTTATATTGGGTCGCCAATGATAATTCATTCTTCAATCAAATTTACGCTAACGATAATAAAACACGCAATGTAATTATAAGCACACAATTCATTTTTTAATTATAATCTGCACTAGTTAACAAAACAAATTAAAAATTTATAAGGCAAAATTGCAAGCAACGAGGGAAGTAAAGGCGGAGTGTTCAATACTTTACTTTATATACGTACTATTCATTAGAGAGAAAGATCTTTATCTGGCATTATCCAACGATATCTGGTAGTATTCGGCGAATATGGCGTTACAGACACAAAGAAGACTGAATATCGTTAAACAAGAACGGTAAAGACTACCGGTAACAATTTCCGAGAAAGAGATTTATTTCTTCGCAAGATGGATCAATAATAATATCCACGCGTGCTGAAATCTGCTTCTGTTAACCCGACCGTTCTTCCTTTGAAACGTTACTTTATCCTGCTTTTATTGGTGCAGTATATTCGCTTTCTGTGGCGCCCTTCTCAACGTACCCGGTGGAACCTTTTAGCCGGAAATATCGTGGTGATTGTCGGCGAGGATGTATAGAAATTCGCCTGTTGTATATGCTTCAGAGAGTAAGAATCGTTTGCGTCAAGTATCATGCAATCAAAGATGTTTGCAATCGATGTATTTTAAAGGCAATCGCGTCTCACATAAACACATTCATGCAGCAAAGAGCATTCAAGCCGCAACCATCCATATGCATTAAAAGAAAAACGACGATTTTTCAACAGAAAATACAGACTTTAATTAAAAATCTCCACTTTCCATCTTTCTCATTTTCGGTATCTTTTAAAAAATCGTCTATATTCTTTTGTCTTAAGCTTTCGTAGTGTTTTCAGCTTAATATAGTTTTTTTAAATACATGTACATCTGGACTTCAATTTATTAATTTTATATCTGCTTTTATATTTCGACTTTCTTCAA
>NJRQ01001475.1:14442-25896 GCA_003063805.1 Aphaenogaster ashmeadi
TGTTGAAATGTAGTTAAACTGTTTCAATATTCAATTATGCGGTTCTATCATTCATATTTTTTTATATGTATTAAATAAAATAAATAATAATAATAATAAATAAATAAATAATAGTAATAAATAATAAATATATAAATAATAATCATAATAGTTCATTCTTTACAATATATTAAAGAAATGAAATCATAATTAATCTTTCTGTATTTCTTGAATTATTTTGTAGGAAAACTCATCTTTATACGAAGGAAGCGAAATTTCAAAAAAAGAGACTGAATTACTGATCATCGCTTATTGTTTGAGGAATAATGTATCTGATTTAGGTTTGGAAAATCAATTACTTCTGATAAACGCTGTTCTTCCTCATGCTGTATTCAAATCAAAATATAAATTTTTACAATCATTTTCGTATACAAACATTATAGAATATTATTTCTGTTCTTCATGTTCTATAATTTTAAATTTTGAAAATAATACTTCGATTTGTGAATATTGTCAAACTCTTTATCAGAAGTCAAAATTAAAAAAGACTGGACATTACTTTATTTATATTCCGCTAAAGGAGCAACTTATGAACTTTGTTAACAGTAAAGCTTATTTGTATTTCGGCAAAATTACCGATAATGATAGTGACATAGTTAATAGCAGTGTTTATAAACAGCTAAAGGAACAAAATGTTATAGGTATTAATGATATAACACTGATGTGGAATACTGATGGCGTAAGTTTATGTAAATCGTCCAAATTAAGCATATGGCCATTACAAGTTTGTATAAATGAATTGCCTTACAGAATTCGAAGAAATAATATCATGTTATGTGGCTTATTCTATGGCTATACAAAACCAAATATGAATGTATTTCTTCAACCATTCGCTAAAGAATTGTTAGACTTGTATATAAACGGTTTTAACAGTACGACAATGCATCATCGAGAACCAATAAACATAAAAGTGCATACTATTTTATGTTCTGTCGATTCTGTAGCAAGACCTTTAATCCAAAATGTTAAACAATACAATGGTCTTTTCGGTTGTTCTTATTGTTTTCAAAAAGGTGAACATATTTCGGTGGGAAGGGGTTTTGCTCGTGTTTATTGCTACAGCAAGAATGAAAAGATACGAACAAGTAATGATCATGAAGAACTTGTAAGACTGGCTTTAAATAGAAGGAAAGTTATAAAAGGTGTGAAAGGTCCTTCTATAATGGCTCTTGTTCCTAACTTAAATATTATTTATTCGTATCCTCCAGAATACATGCACGCATGTATCATTGGAGTAGGAAAACTATTTGGTACCGAATGGTTTCACAGTAAAAATAGGACAGAAAAGTGGTATCTTGGCTCAAAATCGATAGAATTTGACAATAGATTGCTTGCCATAAAGCCTCCATGTGAAATAACAAGAACACCTCAATCAATAATAAATAACATACAATATAAAGCGAATGATTGGAAATACTTCATACTTTACTATTCTCTACCATGTTTAAGTGGTTTAATCGACAACAAATATTATAAGCACTGGTTTTTGTTTGTCTTCAGTTTAAGTATTTTTTTGAAAGCAAGCATTACTGACGTCGAATTTTTCTTAGCAAAAGGAGCACTTACTCAATTCGTTAAAGAAATTGAAAAATTATATGGAAAAAGATTTATGAAATATAACGTACATGTATTACTTCACATTCCCATGTTTGTAAAAAATTATGGTGCTATTTGGGCGTGGTCGGCATTCCCTTTCGAACATTACAATGGGGTAATTAAACAATTATTTCATGGGACCCAATGTATACCGGAACAAATATGCAAGTTGTATCATAGATTACAATACATTAAGAAAAACTCTTGTATTTTTGATAATGAAAATTGCAGTCAAAGAGCAAAAATGATTTTTTTTAAACTTATGCATGAATGTAAAATAAAAAATTGTATTGAATATGACGATCACTTGAGGATCTTCGGAAACTCTAAGACTATTAAGCTATCAATGGTACAAAAATCTGTTATAGAGTCAATATTGGATGAAACGATTGATGATAACAGTAATAAATATTTCAGATTTATTTATAAAAATGTTCTTTTTCATTCATGCGATTATAAGCGATTAACTAAAAGGAACAATAGTTGTATTTTGACTGAGAATAGCGTGCTATTAGTAATCACAGGTCTCGTAAAAATACAATGTTTAATTTCACAAGATATTAAATACATAGTTTTGGGGAAAAAACTATCTATTGAAGATTATGAACTATGCAAAAATGGAAGATATGCCTCCAGCGCAATTTCATTTATTGCGAAAGAAACATCAAATATTATTTGCTGTAAAATATCATCAATCGTAAGAAAATGTGTGATGGTTCCGTATAAAAAAAACATGTTTTGCATTTATCCACTTGGTAACACAGTCGAAACAGACTAAAGTCCGATTGCACGATTTTAAAAATAAATATATTATATATAAAAACATATATATTATAAATTAAAAGAAACGTTTATATAATGTAAATTATATAAACGTTTATATATGTAAATTTTTCATATTGCGTTAATAAAACAAATTAATTTTTCTGAATTATTTATCCAATAATTTAATTATAAACAAAACTCTGCTTTTTACTAAAAATTTGCATGATTTCTTTCGAAAATTTCTGTGATTTGTGCAGAATTTTCTGAACGATTTCAAGCAAAATTTTCTGCAGATTTTTCTGCAGAAAATTCTTGTATGCGAAATCCTTGCACATAAAGCTGCAGGAATTTTTGCAAAAATTTCTGCAGCTTTTTATGCAAAAGTTTTTGGAGCTTTTTTTCGTACGGGTTAGACCGCCGGAAAACCTAAATATAGGCGCAAAACCCAAACTACCATAGAACTCAGAAAAAATTCCTCAAAAATGAGTCCAGAGACGAATAGGAAGAAGTAAAAAAATATATTAGAAAAAAAATATTAAATTTTATAAATTATAAAAATTTTAAAAATAACAAAAAAATAAAAATAACAAAAAAAGAACAAATGGGGCTACTCTGTCTCTCTACGTCCCCGCCGTTGGCTCTGGGTAATGCTGAAGGAGAGTCATATGATGACATGCTTGTAAGCCTCATCTCGGCGTATGGGCATGAGAATTGAATATTCTCAAAAATCGACCTAAGTATCGTATTCAGCGACCACGAAAACCTATAGAAACAGACTTTTGGGCGAAATTATGACTTTTGAATTTTTTCCTACCGTTAACTGCCGGAAAGCCTAAATATAGGCTCTACATGTGATCGGAACTTTGTATATGTTATATATAAGATATAAGCACAACAATTTGAGGACTTTCTAAGAGGATTAAAGCTCATCAAATGCTGGCGGTCTAAAGGTTAAAATAAGAATGGACTATGAATACCAGCCTTAAAGGATACGAATTCAAATGTTCTGTCTTTTATTTATATCTAACATGTATAATAATGTAATATGTACAAAGGTGTTTATTATATAATAAATCGTTATAATTTACAAATGTAGCTGAGTATAAAAGAACGTTCCCACACCATTTGTTTAATATATATGTACTATATAAGCTATATGTACTATATGTATATATATATATGAGTTATGAATTAATTTAAGGATGTATGTCAGACTTTCAAAAATAACAGCATTGCCATAATATTTTGCTAAGATGTTAATAATGTATTTCATTCCTACATATGAAATTTGAAGTCAATTTACCGTATCGTTTACAAGAAAATTATTATTATAACGTCTGTAAGACGTATATAGACGTCTTACGTCAGACTTTAAAAGATAACAGCATTGCCATAATATTTTGCTAAGATGTTTAATAATGTATTTCTTTCCTATATATAAAATTTGAAGTCAATTTACCGTATCGTTTTCAAGAAAATTATTCTGTCTGTAAGACGTCTATATTACGTCTTACAGACGTTATAATAATAATTTTCTTGAAAACGATACGGTAAATTGATTTTAAATTTCATATGTAGGAACAAAATACATTATTAAACATCTTAGCAAAATATTATGGCAATGCTGTTATTTTTGAAAGTCTGACATACATCTTTAATCCACGAATTTACATACATATCAATGGCATGCATGGGAAATAAATACACACACATTTTTCCATGCTCCAATAAATACCTAAGTACACATAGGGCCATAAATGCCGTAACATATGGATTTGTACACATAAATATTAATTTCTTATAACAATAATAATATAACTTTTTATATTATATAATTGGCGCGAGATACAATCACGTATTTTTTGATATATTATTACTATAAGAAATCATTATTATTATTAATTATTGAATTATTATCGAATAACCAACAAGGGAACACAACCAAGTGTCCCCCTCCGGACGATTTTAATAAGCTTTGGATATGTTAAAATATAGATAAAAATAAAAGACACGTATTTTTTATAAGTGCGTTCTAAGAGATAGAATAAGAGATAGAAAAAAGTTTTAAATAAAAGTTGAATGATTCAAAGAGTACTTTATAATAATGATAAAAAAGATTTTTTAATTTTTTAAAATAAATTTTTATTTTTTAATAAAAAATATTTATTGAATATAAATATATATATATATATATATATAATAAAATATATAAATAAAATAAAATATTTATAAAATATTTAATATTTTTTTATATTTATTAAAAAATAAAAAATTAAAAAATCTTTTTTATCATTATTATAAAGTACTCTTTGAACCATTCAACTTTTATTTAAAACTTTTTTTTCTATCTCTTATAGTTTTAATGAAGTCAAAATAGTTTTTTTCAAAGGGGTGTTTCACCCCCTTAATGTGTGAGAACGCACTTATAAAAAAATACATGTCTCTTATTTTTGTCTATATTTTAACATATCCAAAGCTTATTAAAATCGGAGGGGAATACTTGGTTGTGTTCCCTTGCAAGTTATGATGACAATCAATTATGATCCCGTGTATATCGTTTTTGAGTTGTAATTCTTAATCTCGTTTATGACCAGAGTGATAAAGATTCTTAATCAACCTTCAAGCGATGTTGTAGCAATTTAAAAAATGTTGTGCTTAAATGTAGCAGCTCCACTATAATTTCTATTAAACTCCACCATCAACCCAATAGAAACGTTATGAGTAGCAAGATTGTGTATATAAATATACACAACCTTCTAAAAATTTTACGAAAATGTCAAACAATCTTTTGAAGTCTTTTACATTATCCATAATCTCTAAAGACCCAATAATCGTCAAAATTAATCTTCACAAGAGAGAATGCATCGATCACGAACGCACCTAATTTTTTTTTATTACACAATAGTCAGGTACTCTGATGCGAGCTGCGCCGGATCGACAGGATACGATGTTAGAACGCGAACCTTCTGCCCATCCTGGGTCATAAATTCGATCGCTTGTTCACCGTCCGCAAGTTCAGCTTGCTCGATACTCCCCAGCTGATTGATCGTCGCAACTGCCGTTGCATCGGTATCCTCATCCTATACAAAGTAATGTTAAAGTATTTTGTTAACATTCGAATATAGTTATGATATAATTTTAATTATTAACACATATATAAGAGAAAAAATATACTATGAAATTATAATATTAAAAGTAAAGAAATAAAACTTTGCGATTTAAGGAATTTATGGGACTAAAACAAAGAATTTGTAAAAAGTGGTGATCGTGGCGTAAGAGTTGCGCGTCTGCTTTCTGTGCCAAAGATACAGGTTCAAACCCACCCAGAACATATCAAATTTTAATTGATTACCACCTCTCGGAAGGCAATGGCAAATCACTGAGAGTACCTTTGCCAAGACAGTCACCGTAGAGCATGCATGAGCATGCATCAACATGATGAACCAGGGAAGAATGTTTCTTGGGTCTACGTTCGATATGAAAAAAAGCGAGTAATTTCTGCGACTCGTTATTACATAAAACTCGTTTATTACATAAAAATAAATAAATAAAAGATCCGCAAAGATAGATTTTGTTATTATTAATACTGAACTGGAAATTACCTCAAGCGCTTGGACGATTGCTTCTGCGTCGGCTTGAATTGCTGACATCGTCTCGATGCTTTTAGTCGTATTCGAACGCACCACGATTCCATTTTCCTCTACAGTATCTTCATCGACTTGAATATTTAAGGCTTGGAGTTGTTGCGTGAACATTCCAGGGTGAACCCTAATGATTTGGCTGTCATTCAACTGGTTGATAAAGTTCCCCTGTGAGAAAAGCTGTCGAGCCTCTTGAATGGACAACGGAATTGGATTTCCGTGTTCATCCGTAATCTAAAAGTAATAATAGATTCTATAGAAGAGAATTTTAATTGTAAATAACAGTTATGTCATTTAAGAATCATAGTTACATAATCTTCGAAGTTAATAATAAAATAGAAATATAAATATTTAATTTGAACTTAATAAGATAAAACAATTTAAATAAATAGTAAGATAAAAATGCAATTTTTAGCATTGACAAGTTTTCAAACATCTAATAATAAAAATAATAGTATTCATCTTTCTTGCCTGCAACTGCAAATCCGATTCAGATAATTCGATCTCTGACTGCTCCTCATTATTGCTGGCTACATTATTCATAATTTTATTGGTAATGATTTCGTCGTTCGCCACATCCAAACGTGACAAGGAATTCGCATTTGTCGCTATCTCGTCTTTATTTTTGATCATGCTAGCGTCAACTAAATTGCCATAATTAAATTAATAATTGGTCAATTAATCAATGATAAGTTAATGTATAATTATTGATGTATAATTAATTGTATATAATTGACATATTCATTAAAATAATAATTTGCATACCCAAATGCAATGTTCGTGATTGATTAGGATCATCAGGATCTTGATAAGATACATAAATAATCTGTTGGATCCCATCATTAGACGTTTCGTCAGTAGTTATTATTTGATCATTGAACGTCTGTTCGTTAGCCTCCTGTGAGTTCGGTAGAATTTGCCATACTTCGCCGATCGGAGATCCTTCCGATCTGTTCACAGTTAACATCTTATTCTCCCTGTGTACCTGCAGAAATTGATGGTTATTACTAATAAAAAATTTAAAGGAGTGAAATTGCTACAGTACCTTTTTGTGTTTGGTCAGATTTGAACAATCGGCGAAAGCTTTACCGCACACATCACAAGAATAAGGCTTCTCACCTGAAAATTAAATTTTATAATTATACGAGAATTAGAACAATACAAAAACAGAAGCATCCATCCTTATTTTTCTTTTATTTTAAAATTTGAAATGTGGTTAATCATTTCAATTACCAGTGTGCAAGCGAAGATGTTTTTTCAGCGCCCATTGCTCTGTAAATCCACGGTTACATTGGTTGCATTGAAATGGACGTTCCCCCTTATGCCGGCGCACGTGACATTTCCATGTATCCTTGTGCAAGAAGCACTTTGAACAAAATTCGCATTTCCACGGCCGCTCGCCGGTATGCCGTTTTACATGCAGCTTAAATTGCGACGATGTGGTAAACTTCCGGCCGCAGAAATCGCAACTGTATGGTTTTTCACCGGTGTGAATGCGCATATGTTCTTGCAAATTGCCATTCTGCGAAAAGCTCTTTTGGCATACCGTGCAAGTGTATGGCTTTTGACCGTTGTGCCATCTAAAATAGACCGATATAATTTTTAAGATATTAAATTTATTTCACGCTAATAGCCAATTAAATCTTAATTCAGAGAGTCAAGTGAAAAATTAATTAAAAATACGATTTTATTTAAAAGTTCCAGAAAATTTAAGAACGCGTTTTATTTCTTTTCTTAGAAGATCTTAGAACTTTTAAAATAAATAATATGTTCAATTTACCTGTAATGTAAAGTAAGACTAGTCTTGTGCGCAAATTGTTGTTTGCAAATCTCACAGACATATTTTTTCTGGCCCGTATGAGTGGACTGATGGTTAATCAAGTTTGCTTTTGTCTTGAAGCTGGCATTACAGGACTTACAAACATGCGGCCGATTATCCGAGTGCACCAGTTGATGCCGCTGAAGCAATTGTTTATGTTTGAAGCTTTTGTTGCATTTGTTGCAGACGAAACGACGCCCGTTGTTGTGTTCGGCTTCCTTGTGATACAAGACGGAACTCGGATGATTTAAAACCTTGCCGCAGATATCGCAAGCATAGTCCTTATCCGATTTAGTTTTCTGTAACATTATATATAAAGATCTAAGAAGCTCTAGAAATATTGTGAAATTTTTTAAAAAATCAAAATTATTACGTAAAAATATTTAAGTTTAAATATTTCAGAATTATATTAAATTATTATATTATCTTGTTATAAATTTATGAAAAACAAACCCCGTGCGTCATCATATGCATCTTCAAATCCGATTGATTTATGAAACTCTTGTTACAAATGTTACAAGTGAATTCTTGCTGCTCATGCACCACTCTCAAATGCAATTCGTATTCCTGTTTCATTCCAAATTGCTTGTTGCATTTTTCACACATATAAATCGTATTTCTGGAATCTCCTGCTACCTGCTCCTGCTTCGTCGTGGAAGTGTTCTGTTCTTTGCTATGCATCTCATGTGATTCCTCGACATATTCTTCGGTGGGATTTAAATTATGTTGAGTCGTCTCTTGATGCAATATCAAATTTTCTTTACTATCAAATAGCTTCTTGCACTGAGTACACTCGTGCTTGATACCTTTATGAAAACTCCTAAAGCATATTAAAAGATAAAAATTTGAAGAACATAAAAAAAATCTTGATATTTTGAACTAAAAATTATATGTGAATTTACAAATATAAGTACAATTCATATATATAAAATCCAAGATTATAAACATCTAATTGGCAGAAAAAAGAATTTTTTCACATTCAAGCATCCGAAATCTTTGTATAGAAAAAGATCTGTGTATAGGAAATGGTATTACTTATGTACTATATATTTGCTACGTTGTAGGAAACCCCTGCCACAGAGTTGGCATGTGAATCTATTTTTTCGACGGCGCAGTTTTGACTTTGATCGTATTCTTCCACGGTTTACAATTACCACCTCACCCAAGTCTGTACCCTCTTCTGTTTCAAGATGACCTATTATTTCTACAAAATATATGGCACATATGATTATATATGGAGAAATATCTCTATTTAATTTCTTATTTAACATTTTTTCGACCATTATGTATACCTTCCTGACAATCCTGACTAGAAGCTTTTAACAGATCTTCCGAATCATCAAACATTTCAGAATCATCATCGTCTTCTTCGTCGATCACACCTTCCTCCTTGAATATTCTTTCCAATTCTTTTCCTTGCACTGCTTCCAGAAATCTGTAAAAATTGACCAATAATTATATAAACTATAACCTAGAAATTATATTCTAATATACCTTTTGGGAACTTTGCGCTTCCTTCTGCGTCTACCATCACCATCCACTTCTTCTTCTTCTTCCTGCTTATCCTCCTCACCTTGACTTGCAGCTTCTGCAGGATTCTCTTTTGTTGCCTTACATAGAATATATACAAATATGTATATATATTTAGAGTTATAACATAAGAAATAAATGTTGTAATAATTTATTATTACAAACCACAGAATCTGTCTCCGTGTGTACTTTGGGTGGACGTCCACGTTTTCTTCTTGGCTTAGTCAAGCCTTCCATCTGCAAACTCATTTCATGTTCCGCTGCATACATAGATCCATCTGGCATAACTAAAATATAATAATATCATATAAAACATTAAAATTGTATATGAAACATAACATTTTCACAAGATGAAAGATATGCAAAGAAAAAACTGTATTACTCTTAATAATCATTTGCTGCTCATATTGCTCATCCTCATTGTACTGAGCCGTATTATCCATTTCCATTCCTTCTGTTCCAAACTCTGCATTTTCCTTTCTATTGCGCAAGCGTTCTGCTTTGCGCTGCTGCTCCACTTGATGTTTCCAAAGTTCACGTATTTTGCGCTGACCAGCCACCAATAACTCAAAGAATTCTGCTGTCGCCTCCAATTGGATATTACAACCAGGGCAAATTGTCCGTGGTAATTTTCCATCATCACAAATCTTAAATTTGGAAGTTTATAATTTACAAATACATATTATCATACAAAATATAATTTATACAAATAAATGGTTCATATCCCATACTAAAAATCTTTCAATATTCATGTACAAAATTATGAGATAATATGTCAATAGAGAAATTGTGTGTTTATTTCTGAATATATTCAAGTGATATATGAAGGCAATATGCAAATATATTCAGAATACAAATAACAATTATATAAAATAATCAAATGTTTTGTTTAGCAAAAAGAAGTAGACAGAGATGGAGAGAACAAAAATAAAATCAGAATAAAAAAAAGCTAACGAATAATTAAATAAGCGATGCATGAGACGATGAGCATTTGATCAGAGCAGTAGCTGTATGGAAGACCATCGAAAATCGAAGTAGGAAATCAAGTTGTGGTCCGTTTGACCGGCGTTTTGAAAATGCAGCGCCTCACCTTCAGCGGCAAGTAACGATTCACCAGCGAGCACAGATCCGACTCGCCTGTCTCGCTGACGAACAGAGGCTCGTTGCCGTTGTCTGCCGCGCACAATCGACAGATCGTCGAGTCATGTAGATGTACATCTACCATGTTCCTGACGATACAGCGAAATAATACACCGAAATCGAATTACCCCGAGAAAAATCGAAATGTATAAAAGAAAAGGGACACTATGAATTTACACGACAATGCCAAAACACGTTGCGTGTTAGTATTATTTTCTATAAACGATGTTGTATAAATGCATTATTCGTCTCAACGATTGGGAAGAATGTTGCATCAAAGGTTAGGTCAACCTCTCCGGTTCTAGCTAGAGAGCCTCTAGTAGGAGAGAAAGGCGCCAACAGGGTCATGTGACCAAACTTTCTGTGATTGGCTAGCACGATTCCGGCTTCTATTGGGGAGCGTCTCTTCTTCTTCCCTGTTGATGGCTCCCAAACACCGTATAGGCGCCGATACAGCCTTTAAATTATTGGGAAGCGTCCCGTTTGACCAGGTAAACTTAGAACATATATATATGGAAGCGGAATACCAGACTGAAAAGTGTCCAGAAGAAGTAAATAAGAAAATCGTAGGCCGGTATTCATTGGGTCTGTTTTCTGTTCCTGAACTGCTGCACTAGTTCAGAGTTTATCTTTTTCCTTCCAATGTGGAGTAAAAAAGATAAACTCTGAACTAGTGCAGCAGTTCAGGAACAGAAAACAGACCTATAGACGATTCTCAGTTCTCAAGATCAGTCTGTCTTTGTCTCGCTAAAGGCCTAAACACACACTTTCCGTAATACGTAAACGTAAGGTTTCGACCAATCGCGTTGCTCGCTTCTGTTACGGACGGCCGAATCGAGCAACGCGATTGGTCGAAATCTTACGTTTACGTATTACGGAAAGTGTGTGTTTAGGGGTGCGGTCGAGTTGCCGCTACAAATGCTT